>CM021767.1:966745-983002 GCA_011076525.1 Nettapus auritus
TCCCACCCAACACACTTACACCACCCCCCCACCAGGGGTGTTCGGTTTGATCAAAATAAAACCAAATAATAAACAAAACAATTCAATTATGTACCCCCCCCCCCCCCCCCCCCCCCCCCCCCCAACACACACACCTCTGGGTGTAGGAAAAGAGAAATAGCAAACCAAAAATCTAAACCATGATCAGGAAAGGTGTGGAAAAGAGGATGCTGTGCCTTGGAGGTGCTTCTATGGCCACCCCACCCCTCATTTCTGGAGCAACCAAAGAACCCCAATCCCCTTGCTAAGCAAGTTACACAGAGGTGTTATCAAGTCCATTTCCCACCCACCTCCCCCTGCACCTTTTCTTCTACCAAGACTCATGAAGCCTGCAGAGAAACACATGAGGAGGCCCTGACTCCTCTACTCAGCCACAAAGCCACAGTGACAGCCTTGCTCCCAGCACAGCAGTCAAGGCCCACAGCACCCCATGAGCCCCCAATAGTGAGCAATGGAAGCACCAGACTCAATGGTCTACTTCAGTCTCTCAGTTATCTGCATCACCCTGCTCACAAGGAATGTATTATTCACAAGCTATGGCTTAAGAACTATTGCTTCAACTGTAGTAAGCAATACTAAAGTAACAAGCCAAACAGAATTTATATGTTATTATTTCTCTAGTCACCTTTTAACTCCACCTCTTGCTTCGGAAAAGTGCAGGGAGATGAACGAGGAAGCGCCAGTCCCCAGACATCTTTCAGAAGCAGATTTGACACAAGCCAGACAGGTGCCACAGGCCTGCTCCAAGGCCAAGAGCAAGAAGCAGCACTGCTGGAGGCTCTGGTGGGAGCTGGGAAGGCAACTGAGCCTCATAACAAGGGCTGTAATGGGCTTCAGAGGTGTCACATGGCAGACATATCCACCTAGGGGTGCTCATTTGTGGTCTGTGCAAGCTCTGAGCGACCCCTCTTTATAAAGGGTCTTTTTTTTTTTTTTTTTTTTTTTTACTTAAAATATTCCACATTCAGAAATTGGGGATTTCTTGACAGATTAACTCCTTACCTGCAGTTTCCAGCAAGTTTCTCCATTAAAAAGTTATTTGCAGAACACTAAGAGGGAAGATGGGAAATTGAAATAACTCTCAGGAAGCTTTCAGGACAATTTTCACTCCCATTTAAGATTTTGGCCAAAAAGCAGAGAAATCACATTTTCCAATCACGCTCAGGTATATTAAGAGATTGGCCTGTAAATCCAGAGATGGACTTTCAGTTAGACTGATGCATAAAATGCATTTTTGCCTTAGAAGAGGGAGAGAAATACTACCAGGTGTAATTTAAACCTACTTCTACAATATATGAAAGGTGAAAGAACACAAGGGTGAAAACCTTAGGCAAAACACCTGACTGCTGTATCTCAGAACTCAGCCTTTCTATTGTATAGAGTAAGCTTGGCCTCCTCTGAGTCACCTGAATTATTCCAGATGCACAGCCATGTGACGGAAAGTCCAAATCATTGCCCAGAGGAGCACTTGCTGTTTCCCTTCAAGTAGGTTCCCTGAGTGATGTATTTCTCCTTTGGGCAAAGATTAAACAGACTCATCAGGTGTTCCTGAGAGCCCTCAGTGACAAATGAGCCTCCAAAAGGCAAGCTCACATCTTCCCTTCATCCAACAAACAGAAACCTCCTCTCCAGGCAATTGCCCTGTTGCTTGCCAGGCTCTCCTCAGAGAGGTTAAGTTACAGAGGCAGCACCAAGTCCCTCT
The DNA here is from genome assembly GCA_011076525.1 of Nettapus auritus. Lineage (NCBI taxonomy): Eukaryota > Metazoa > Chordata > Aves > Anseriformes > Anatidae > Nettapus > Nettapus auritus. Next base: position 968,487 of record CM021767.1, read on the forward strand.
GCACTGAGCACTGGTCAGATACATAGTAAACAGATTAAGAGAAAATATCTACTGACTTAATGGGGGGAGAAAAAGCAATGGGAACACAGGCTCTCAGGGAAAAATACAACTACAGCAGCACCGTGTATTCTGTAGACCAACACCAAGGACTGTGCTGCATAGCCTTTACAAGGGGAGGTAATGCTTCCATACCTCAGCCCCAAGCACTAACTTTCAGGGTGGAAGAGACTTTTTCCAGAATGGTACAGAAAGACTAAGAAAAGACTAAGAAAAAGCCTCAAGTCCCTGCCCTTCTCCTAGACCTTGGCTTCTTCCACTGCTCTGCAGAGCCTCATGCTAGGCTTTGCCAAGGAGAAAGCACCATTTCTTGCACAGACGAATGCAAATGAAAACCAGAGGAGATACCCAACAGTCACAACTGGGTATGTACAATAACCTTGTTCTGATGTGCAGCAGACACCTGTGGGCTCCATCACGAACAGTAACTCAGCCTGTCTGACATATATAACAGCAATAATTAATCTAATCTGGAGCAACAGCTACCAGCAAGCCACACAGCCTGTGTCTGCGGACACTGATTTCAGGAAACAGATTAGGCCCATCAGTCCAAGCCCTCAGCTTTTGAATCCCCTAGGCCTGAAGTCCTAGAGCCCACCTGGAGCTGGGCTCTAACTTCCTCCTCAGAGGGACTCATCTCAACATCACATTTTCCACTGAAAGCAGCAGGAGCGGATGGCTTAGGCAGCCCTACACCAGCACAATCTTGTGGGCAAAAGAGTCCCTGGGTCAGTGCCTGCATTAAAAATCACATCAGTATGCTTGTCTGGACTATACATCTCATGTCATTTACTCTGAGGATGATCTGAAATACTGTTGCATGGCAATCAACAGCTTTCAGGTAAATATTGCTCACACATGGGGAAGCCTTTACTTTTTTTTTTTTTTTTTTTTTTTTTTTTTTTTTTCTGGATTATTTCTAGAGGTGCCTGAAATGACTGCAAACTATTGCATCAACACTGTGCCATTCCTTCCCATGCATATCTAAGTACAGCCTATCCCCTTTGTAATGTTTTGTCATTCCACTGAACCAAAAATACAAATAATAGGGAGAGGGAAACCATCGAACAACCTCACTTTCAGCTTCCTGAGTCATTTAGACTCAACTTGAATTTTAACTACGCAGTCAGACAGCAGCACTAGCTGTTACATCAGGGCTTTGGAAGCAAAGGGAAAGGAGGAGGTGAAGCAAGCCCAGGAGACAGCCAAGAAGAAAACACCTTTAAATCTCCCCTGAATCGGTGACACTTACCTGTTTGTTCTGTTTTATGCCTCTGGGTTTCTCTGAAATGGAGAAGAGCAATTATGAAGTGACCCACTTTTCTCCTGTTTAGCATAAGGAGGAAATGGGGGGAAGGGGAAGAAGGGGAGGAGAGGGAGAGTTGCAGAAGGAGAATATCAAAGGGGAGAGAGAGGGAAAGAAACTTACAGAAGGTAGGAGAGTAAATTGTGATGACCCAGTTTAAAGGAAGAGCAGGAACTAGACCTACTAACAGTCAACACCTTCCCACACACTCCAAGGAAAGGAAACAGCAAGGGAGAGGAACAAACCTATTGCTCATAGCAGTTTTTTGTGCTACAAGCTCACTCCTTCAGGACAAGCCTTGCATGGGGGAAGCTCCACAGCAAAAGAGGGGACTGCTCCCATCAACCTTTTTATCTGCTGGTTGAGTGGGGCAAATTCCAAACGTGAGGTCTCTATTTCCTCCTTTAAAACCTCACACAGTATGACCAGGTGCAGCTCTAATGAAGTCAGTAGTGCTGCACCACTTCACACCAGCCAAAACTGGTGAAATAGATAATGTAGTAAATATATGTATTCTATGGGTAGCAATTATAACTATAAAGGAAGGATTATCCATCCCCTCATCTCCAGGTGAGTGTCACCAGCCAGCTTGCTGAACCCACCACAGCTCCACTGATTTCAAAGCCTACAAACCATGAATTGCATTTCTCTGTTCTGTAAGTCTGCTCACAGTTTGAAATAGCTGGTGTTTCCTGCAAGCTAGCAATATTCCCAAAAGTATAACCACATTTTAAGTATACAATAAACCAGCACACTTTAAGCTTAGTGATCAGACACAGTACATGGACACAATTATGTGGGGAACTGCAAATAAATTAGCATTGCTCTACCATATTTCTGTCCTCACATAAAAAAAGAGGCAAAAGAAACAGAACTGTTTTAATCAGTAGACTGAGTAAAATTTAACAGTGTTGGACATTAAAGAAGCCTTCAAAGGACAAATTTGAAGATTTGTTTTCCAACTAGTATTCCATATCGTTGTTGTTTTCAGAGGCAGAAAATGCCCCTGATGCTGTAGGGCAGTGAGTGCACAAGGCATCGGCCTGCCACGGCTGCTGGGAGCTCATAGTCCCTGCTCCAGTTGCCGACTGGGTTCCAGCTAAACGTTGAGAGTTTGTCTCTGCAGCTCACAGCTTGAGGCAGTTGGAGCTGGACTCCAAGTGCCTGGCATTTCCCTCCTTATCCCAGGCTTGGACGTAAGCCCCGTTTGGGAACAGCTTTACCCAAACAGGCCTTACCTGGATGGTCCTGGCAATGCCCAGCAATGCAGGTGAAGGAACAGCAGGTGTTTTGAGATCAAACAGAAATGCCTTATGCCTTTAGATGGCTTCAGGTCTGCACAGCAGCTAGGAGGGCTTTTATCCCAGGCTTGCTGCTCACTCCTCTCAGTGCAGCCTTCTGTCCTTTCTTTAATTTGGCTGTTAGACAAGTTTTGAAGTGGTTCCCAAGCTAAAGTCACATGCACAGGAGGGGAATTCAAATCCAATGAGGATTTATTTCATTAAAGCAAAGATTGCTTTAATGAAAAATTGAGTTGGACTCTTTCCTGTTGTCTCTCTCACAGGCACTGACACACTTGTGTGTATACCCACTGTTGTCCATAAATCATAGAACAAAAGGTCCTATTGCCTCCTCGTCACATCCCATACCCTTGTCACTCTCTCTGTGCCTGGTGTGACTTGCGCAGAACCTTCTTCTCACATCAGGAATAAGGTGAAGTTTTATCATGCATTCTGGTAGCACACTGCTATGGGGCTGATTCTGAATGCGGAGCCTCTTCATGCTACAAGACATCTCCCTAGGTGAAGGAAGGCTCCTCTGTCCCTCTCTGCCGTGCTTGCTAGAGTTACCCAGTTGGCAGGGATGTTTCCCTTCTGGAACCTGAGGGTCTCCGGCTCATCCCTCTGAGCCTGAGGAGCGCAGCCTCCTTTTCAACTGCTTCCCATGCCTTGCTGTTGAGCCTGGCCTAAAACCCCCATTGGCAAGACTCCCAGAGACCTCAGGCCAGTCACACCTCCCTGCCAAATCATAATCCCCAGAGATTTGATTATGCTGTGGCTATTTCCCCTTTAAACGTTGGATAATAGATTTTAAAGACTGGCATTGCGGGAAATACCTTGGACAAAGCAGGCTGTGTAGCTGTTGGAAGGCACCCAGCTAGGGCTGTGTGATGTGGGGTCAGCAGTGGACGCTCAGATGCACTGAATATTTAAGTCTTAATTGTTCATCAAGCAGCTCATCAGGAATCAGATACCAAAGAACTTTGGGATCTGGCTCTGCATGTCTGAAAGAGTAAGCAGAAAATCAGTGGGGACTCATCTCTCAGGGTTTGTGTTAAAATCTTATTTTAAATCTCTCTACTTTTGAACAAAAGCCTCAGAGGAATCTTGTTTTGGTTTGAACTGGAGCACCCTATCATTGACAGGTCCTTAGAAAAGCCCACAGACTAACTATATCTAGAGAATCTGAAAATGCAGAGGAAAAAAAAAAAAAAAAAGTAACTTTGGCCTAACTACTCCCTCAGACTTGACTAGAAGCAGCCTGGGGCACACAGATGCAACTGCCACTGATGGCCAAAATTCACTAGTTACATAAACAGCAGCAAATTCCACAAAATTATTAGAAACTGTGCATAAAGACTCAAACTGCTCCAATTGCCCAGCCTTTCACAGGCTGGGGCATAGTTTGGCATCTAAGCCCAGGAAAATGCAGAAATTGGAGAGGCTATGAAATGTTCACTGCCAAAGTAGGCACATTTTTCTCCTCTCCTTCTTTGACTAGTTCAGTTAGGATTTATTTCCCATACACATACTTCAGGCACAGATGAGCAGCACTTGGATAAAGAAGGTATTTCCCTCTGCTTAGGGAAAATGGAAATGCCCGGGGCAGGTGGAGGGGACTGAGGCAGTCTCTGTGTTACATCCGACTTGGGGAGAGCCTGGGAATGAACATCCAGGATCTGGCGGCACTGCTCAGCATTTTGGCATTGCACTTGCTTTCTGTCTCACTGCACAGCTCTGCAGCATGAAGGCATGCGGGTTGGAGGCTGAAGGTGATTCTGTGAGCAGCCAGTGGGCTTCCACTGCAATCAGGCCTCGGATTGTGGACAAAACAATGGCTGTCGTTTCCTCCCTGCTAACATGCTGCAGGCTCTGCCCTTTGCTGGCTCCTGGCCGGTAAGACAGGAACCCACAGCATGGCACTCACACACAGCAAAGCATGTTCCCCATCTCATTATTCATGGGCTGTGCCCACAGCTGAATCATTCTTATTTCTCTCTCTTCCTGCTTCATTTTCAGGCTTCACTTCTCACAGCTCTCCTGTACCCAGCTTGAAATTAGTGTTTAAATACTATCAGATAGAGTCAATAAACTCCCAATGTGTTTTTTGTTGTTTTGTTTTGTTTTAATACCATCCTCCAACGATGCTAGCAAATCAGCTAAAATTGCTTAGTAGCACTTATTGCGACAGAAATCCCAGTACTGCGGTGCAAAAGGCTGCCCCCCTCTGCATCTCCAGAGGTAGAGACATAGACTCTCTCAGCTTAAAAATAACTGTAGGAAAGGTAGTAGTTACTACTAAGCTTAATGGGCAATGTTCGTGATCCATTTAATGATTCTGCCTTCTGTTGTTTTATTAAAATACATGATTTCTGCTGCAGCAGAGCTTGAAAATTAATCTTAAATGGAACCCAGTTTTCTCACTAGAAATCTACCTCTCCTCCTCGCACCCCCTCCTTCCTCTGTCTTCCGTTTGCCACCCCTTAGCCCTCTTTCCCAAATTTATGCTGCATTTTACTTTGCCTTCACTGCATTTTCCTCCCAGGCTTTTGACACCAGGAGCCAAATTCATCCCTGCTGGTATCCAATGGACTGAAATTCTTCTCAAAGGCTTATTCAGCTGAATCCAGATACAGCCAGGATTTTGCAGTGCTGGTGGCTTAGTCAGAACAACAGCTTATAATTTCTCTTTCACTTCCCTTATCTCCCATCAATATGAATAATTAATAAGACCTAGTATTACTCTCTTGAAAACTGTACTTCATTTCAAAACCACCTATCAGACAAGCTGTCTGAAAATTTCTTCTTAACTTTCTGTGTGCACTAGGAACTCGCAAGGCACAATGCATGCACAAGGACAGCCTGGATTTCAGACCAAGCTGTGCTCTGGGATTCCTCCTGCCATGTGCACCGCATGCCGAACTGAAGTGCTGGGTACTCTTACCCCATGAGCCGGCTGGGAAAGGTTTGCTTTCCCAAAGTGCCATTTAAGATGCTAAATCTGTGCCCTCGTCAGGCTGAAGAGGGGTGCTGTTCCAGATCCCACGCCTGGGGGGGGGGGGGGGGGAGGGGGGGGCGGGTTCTGCAGAGCGTTAATCTTACGCTACCAGGCTGCCTTTACAGCCCTTAAACCTGCCAGGTTCTCCCCTTCCCTGCGGTTTTCATGTGCACAGCTCATTAGATACTCTAATGCAGCAGGGAGCCCCTCTTGCCTGAGAATTCCTTTGTCGTATATTTAGCAAACTTTTGACTGCTTCCTTCCAAATGAGACTGAGGGACATATTTTCGTAGGAGAGGGCGAGAATTGCAAAGCACGACCTACAATCACGTTTTCCTGGGGGGAACTACAGAGCAGGGGAGAAGGAATCACCGCAGCTCTCCTTCCCCCCCCTCCCCCCCCCCGCCTTCCCTCCCGTCCCGCCCCCACCCCCGTACAACCATAACACGAGATGAACGTGCTTCAAAACACAGCTGCATAGCCTTTCCTCTCTTCCGGTTTTCCCTACCATGGCAAAAGGGAGAAAAAAAAATTATTAGGGTAGAATTATCACTAATGTGGGACCGATATTTGGACTCTCTGTCATTTGCAGACTATTTAGAAAAGCCTTTAGCAGGGTGCCAGAGTTAAAAATAGCCAGTGCTCGATGATTGCTCACAAGAGAGGCTAAGGCAGGGAAGACAGAGGCATCTCTGCTTGTCTGTAGGTCTGGATGGTTCTACAAATGAATGCACGAAGACTTGTGGAATAGAAAGGAAGGGATAACTGAGGTTATGCAAGAGTGTCGCACTTCAGATGCAATCCCCATCCTTCATTAAAATCCCCATTAAGAGATACCTTTTACAAAAAGACAGCGTTTTGTATGAAATTAAACAATTTCCTCCCCATTAGAAATCACACTACAGACAGCTCCATTTACTCCAAATTAGGTACACTCTGAACGAATACTTTAATTAATCTGTGATAAATAAGCCAGGCTTTTTCCTGGAACAGAATTTCCGTTGTCCCCCTCGGTGGCAGTGGGATGTTCTCTCTCTGCTGTGTGCATGTACGTCTGTGCCTGGGCTTTTATTTTTTTATTTTTTTTGTCTTATCTTTCTCTCTCTTATTTTTGAACCTGTCCCTCAAATTATCTGTTACAGCACATGTCCTTAACCGTGCATTTCCTAGTGTTTGGCTGCTCTTACTCGGGGGGGGGGGGGAGGGGGAGGTGAGGGGGAAAAAAGAGACCAATGCACCCAGACCCCCGCAGGTTGCTCCGAGAAATAAAAAAAGGGAGAAAAGGAAGAATTTGCACATAAAAATAGAAGCCCACGTAGACTAGCCATATATGGAGTACCGGGGACTTCGGAGGGATACCCTCTTCGGACCACCCCTTTGGCGGAGGAAATGGCTGCAGCGGGAGGCCCCCTTCCTCTCTCCCCGGGCGGTTCAGGCGCCGGGGCCGGGGCCGGGGCCGTGTAGGGGCGGCGGAGGGGCGGCGGGGCCTCCTGGCCGCCGAAACATGGTGCGGCGGCGATGACTCAAAGCCGCCCGGGCCCCGTTCTGCAACACCCCCCCCCGCCCGCTCCCTCCTCCCCCCTTCACTTCTCCCCCTCGACCCCCCCGCCGGGGAGGGCTATTAAAAGCTGCTGACGTAGGAGCGGACGGCCATCTTTGATGAGGGCACGGCTCCCGGTCCATTGAAGAAGGAGCCCTGCAGGTCAGCAGCGGTTGTCCTTGCCTCCCAGCTGCGGCACCGAGCACCGAACCCGGCAGAGGGCTGCACAAACCCAGGTACGGGGGGGCACCGGGGGCACCGGCTGCGCAGGGGGGAGGGGGCCGTGAAAACGAAGTGAGAAAAGGGGTGATTTAAGGAGGAACCCGCTCGGCGTTTTGTCCGCAGCGTCTCAGCTGCCGCAGGGCTGGAGGAAGGCGAGAGTACGACGCCGCTAGCCTCATCCCCGGCTGGACCAGGGGGGAGGGAGCCGAGTTCTGCCTCTCTGCCGTGCCTGGTTGCCTCGGGGGCGCCGGGAGGCCGGAGAAGAAGGGGAACAAATCCCCATCCTCACCCCGGGCCGGGAGGAGCAGGCTGCGGGCTCCCGGGGGCTGCGCTGCGGCCGCGCGGGCACTGCAGCGCCCTTCCCGCAGAACGGCGCCGTCAGCACCGCGGACAGCGGCGGCGGGAGGGGGCTTTAGCGCCACGGACAGCTCCGGGGTACCGGCCGCTCGGCACCCGGGGGCTCTGTCCCCTCAGCACCACGGACAGCTCTCGGGCAGCTCCGCGCGGGGCCCGCCGCAGGCAGCGCGCAGGTGGAGGCGGGCGCTCTGCAGAGCCCTGCGGCTCCAACACCCCTCCAAACACACACACCCCCCTCGACAAATAACCCCCCCATACCGCCCCAATCTGGCTGTTCCCCGGACCGGACCTCGGGCACAAAGTGTTGTGGGTTTGTGGGGTCTGATGGTGCCTCGATGCGATATTTTTTTTAAAATATATTATTATTAATTATTATTATTATTATTAATGTATATAGGGTGGGATGGTGGAATTGCACGGTGTTTGGCCGCTCTCCCAGCATGCTGGCGTGTGGCTTAAGGGCAGCGGGGTTACATAACACTCGGTCTGGGGGCTCTGCAGCCTTGGGACAGGGTCACTGAGACCCCTATGCAATGTGACTCCCCTGGCTCCCCGGCCCTCTCCCCTCCGTTCTTCCCACTGCCCTGCACCCCAGTTTTCCCGTTCCCCTGGGCGCAGCTCGCTTCTGGCAAAGTTGGGAACTTTGCCGCTTGCTGCAGGGTGAATAAACAAGGGGAGAAAGGGGGGAGCAGGCTGAGGATCCAGACATTGCGCCGTGTAGCTGCGTCAAACGAGGGCCCCGGGATCTGCCAGATTTACGTGATTGGCTTGAATAATTGCTGCTGGTTTCATTCCCAGCTGAAAAAGGGGTGGGGGGGTAGGGGGGAGGGAGGGAAGGCTTTTCTGCGGTGGAGGCCTGGGGTGGCAGAGCAGCCCCGCAAACCGTACCTGGCTGCAACATCCACAAGGATGTGCCTGTCCCTCTCCTCCCCGAGCCGTCCTGGCTCTGGGCATGGAGCAACTCTCTCAGCACCATGACGAGAGGCTGGTGTGGGGCAGCCATCTCTGTGGGGTGCCAGAGAAGGGCTGGGGCCAGCTGGGACGGTGTGAGTGCACCAGAGGGTACAGCTGGGGAAGCAGCTCTGTCCCAGGGTGCCCATCTCCCTGAATGTCACTGCATCATGGTCAGAGATGCCAGTCTAGGAAAAAAGAAGCAGTGGTTTTCTGTTGCTTCTGCATAGTGCAGAAGGGGTCAGCCGGGAGGACACCGCTGAAGAGTTTGATACCTAGGGCAAGTGACAAAGTGCCTGCTGCAGAAGTCACCAAAAAAAAAAAAAAAAAAAAGGGAAGAAAAAAAAAAAAAAGGTGCAAGCAGGCCTGATTGGAAAAGTAAGAGCTTGAGGCTGCTGCTGAAGTCAAAAGGACTTGCAGAAACTCAGCGTGTTATGAACCAAAATGCAGCTAAATAGCAACCCCCAAATAAATACAGTTTAACTTTCTTTCTACAACTAACTAGAAAATTAGAGATATCCAAGAGCAGTCAGGACCAGTCTCTGTGACCATTGCACTCACGGAGGCAGGAAAATAAAGAACAGCAGAATCCAGCCGGCCCCGAGCCCTCAAAATACATCTAATGAGACACAGCTCCAATTTGCAGATTTATTGCACTGGAGGTGGGAGCTGCTTTTCAGGTCAATGGAAAGCTTTTCATTAATTTCCATACGCTTTGGGCATGGCAACAAATAGCGAGATTAAATTGCTAAGGCAAATAAAAAATGGTCTATGCCTAATGCTTGCACTGCTTTAACTGGGCAAGGTAGCTAATCAACATACTTCCCTCTTGGTATTAACAACTTAAGCAATTTTTAGGCTTTTGTGTCACAAAGCTACAGCTTCTGCATATGTAGCAACCCTCAGGAAAAAAAGGAAAGTATATTGCGGAGTGCAGAGCTCACTTTGTTAACAGTTTATTTTCTCAGGAATGTAGGAAAGCCTAGGAAGAGAACAAATTGGTTTACATTTACCTTGGCTGTTCACACAATTACTTTTTTTCTGATAATTTTTCCTAAATCTCTCATAAGTCTTTATAATACAATCACAGTACTTTAATTTATACATATCTAAACACAGGCATGCACACACACATTTCAGAGATTTCTAGGGTTAGAAGCCAGGTAAAATCAAAACAAATGTAGACTGACTTTGGCCTTCGCTGTTTTTCTACCTGGGAATTTTCCTCCACCACTACAAACACAATCACCTTTGGGCTGGGCGAGTGCCAGGTAATCTGTAACAGTAGAATTGTTTGAGCTTTTGAGAGCATCTAATGGAGAGAAGAAAAACGCATTGCTTGAGAACTGCAGCAGGATGCAGGGCTCAGGCAGATCACAATTACCTCCAGGAAGCTGGACTTTGGGGCAGGTACAAGGGGTCACATATCTACTCCTGGGAGCATTGGATATAGTTTGTCAAGCCCATCAGTTGTCAGAGAATAGTTAATTTCTTTTGCCCCATCATTTTCGAGCCTTAACGGATATCTGTGCCCTTAGCTTTGATAAACTCTGGCTTTCTTCCTTACTGACTTTGCAGATTCAGCTCCTGCATTGAATTACAACAAACACTGAAATAAACAATTTGTGGTCCTAGCTCTCGTCTATCGCCCCTTTGTTACTCCCTCCACAAATACGCAGATACGCACTCCCACCAGCAAAATCTGCCTCTGATGATAATTGTCAATATGCTGTTCCACATCCCACTGCATTTTCTAGGACTTTGCTTTCTGCTTGGCACAAACAGAATTCAACTCCATAGGCTCACAGTTGTTCCTTCCTGCTTTACAATCATTCTATGGCTGATGTTGTGAGATTCAAAGTGGCTTGAGCATTAGTGGGTTGGAGTGGCCTAGAAGAAGAGTTTCGACCATTTTGTTTGTTATTCAAGAATGAAATTTAGATTTCATCTTTCATTGTTTTTGCTTGCTATGTCCTCCTCTCTTACCTCATTTTTGTGCCCACCTGCAATCTTCTTTTGCTTGTTTTAAAGAGCACCATGATGAAAGAAACACAAACTTGGACAAAGCATTAAGACCCTAATGGGCAGAGAGCTGAGTGTGGACTTCTGATTTTGATTATTCCAAGGCATCTTATCCAAAGTCAGATGAAATCAAGGAGAGTACTTCCAGTGGTGACTTTGGATAAGGCTCTGAATAAGCTCGTCAGTCAGACTGCCTGGTGCTAGAGATCAGCTCAGGGTATGGAAAACATCTTGCTCCCAGCAATGGGCACCTACTGATTAGCCCTGCAGTCCAAGAGGAAATCCTGCATGTCATTTTGTGGGACTTGTAACAGAGACAACATTTTGTAGCTTAGGTTTTTCAAAGGAAAAACATTGCTGTGGATATATCCTCTCTGAAATATAATGGCACACTGTAATATTAAAGAGAATTCAATCGTTGCATTACATCTTTTTCCTTCCTTCCTTCCTTCCTTCCTTCCTTCCTTCCTTCCTTCCTTCAAGAGAGATAAGGCATCTCATGTTATTCACTGAAGAAAGCTGTATTCTTGTACAAGCATGGGGAGAAGAAAGAAATACTGAATAATTAATCACGGCTGTTTCTGGCCTTTGAAAGCTTTTTTTTTTTTTTTTTTTTTTTTTTTTTTTAAAGCTAACAATGCTCCATTTCTCTTTTTAACCGGGATTTAACTTATTGGGGCACACTATCAATTGGTGTGCATTGGCATACCTGAGTGCTGCATTATACTGCAGGTGAAGAGTTCCCAAACTGGGGCTCACCATTCATGTTTTAAAACAGAAAGCCCTGTACTTGCTGAAGGAGTGCTTTTTTTTTCTAGGAACAGAAGTATCTCAAAATGGTTTTCCCCCAAACCCTATTTGTACCAGTCTGGTTTTTCATTGTCGTAGATTCTCAGGCAACATTCTAGTAGCTGTCTGCCTCACGAATAGTGACAGTAAGCAATGATGAAGCAGTGGAGCAAGAATACTGCACATTCTGGCTGTATTTCAGGTTGGGTTCTACTGCTCTCTGCTGGTATATAACTTCAGCAGAACTTTTTCGATGGCATAAAACCCAGGAACACAGTCGAGTTTTCCCCAGGTGCACATCTGAGTGCAGAAGGAGTCAGAACTGTATAAATGAATGTGTAATAAAATGAAACCTGCACTTTCAGGTGAATCGACGTGGTCTGATTTCACAGACCGCATTTCCTGGCAGTACTCGTTCATTCTTTCCCTAATGGGAAGTAATGGGAATTTTTTGTGCATTCCAATAAATACACAGGAAAATTATGCATCTTCCCCCAAGTCCTTTAAGGCAGTGTTTTTAACTCTTTGGCTAGTCAGCCACATTAATGGCACAGTAGAAGTATAAAAGAACAAAGGCAAAGCAAAGTCTTACTGTACACATTTCTAAATCAGAAAGAGGAGAACTGTTTTTATACATTTGTATACATTATAATATGCCTTGTGCTTTTAATATGATGGAGTTATTCTACCAGAGTTTACTGACAGAATTCTCTATCAAAATTATAGTTACCAGAGCCTGTGTCAGTGCTAATAACTAAAACATATATCCTAGACCATGATTATAGAAGGATGCTTCATGTATGTGATTTTTAAAATTATTGCAAGATTTTTTATTTCTTACTCAAAACCTACCAAATGACAGGGAGGTACACATACAAAAGCACTAGAGAGTGTTTGCTGGTGCACGTTTGCAGTTCTCCATTGATCACTTCCATCTCCCACATTTTCTCAGTTCTGTATTCTCACTAAAAATCCCAGGCTGCAAATCTCCAAATGCTTTCACAGTCACCAGCCTTTAAACGAGACTAGAAGACTAGTGTAGAGTGGTCTGAAGACTGAAGGCTCTGATCACATCACAGCTATGGTGTTTGTCAGGAGTTCTTCATATGTTATAATTACTCTCCAACCCAATAGAGGAACTCTGTTTCTCAGTTGCAATACGTTTTTACCAGACAAAGTAGATTTGTTTTTCATATAAACCAGTAATTTGGAAGATGTGCCAATTGCTCCTTTGGTTTGGAGAGGGGAGGTTCCTTTCCCTCTCCTGGAAATTATAGCTCACAGTGGAACTGCACACACACCAGTTCATTGATCTGCCCTACAGAGGTAAACATTTCCTCCAGCTACTCTAAAAAATGTCGTGAAACAACAGTATACTTCAGAAGAGCTGATCTGTCAAAATAGAGTTACCAGTCACTGATTTTTTTAAAACAGGAACATAAGTCTTCCATGCATATTTAAGTACATTTTAAAAGAAAAGGTACTAAAATTAACTTCACCACGCTTCAGATGCAAATGAAAGTTTTCTTTCCCCCCCCGTGTCAGTATTTTTGGTTCAGTCTGGTTCCCATTCACATCTTTAGACACCTCACCATTTACCTCACAGGGCCTCAGACGAGCTGTCATTTCTGCAGGCACAAGGGAGTCGCTCTTTGATTCAGCCCCCTGTTGCTCCTGCCTGGCTGGCCTCTGTTCCAGCTGCACACACAGGCATGCACCTCGCAGAGCTCAAGCAGTGCTGACCCCATAGGTGACCCACATTGTTCGGTGAGAAGTTTCTCTTCTCTGTTAGGCACAGCCATCTCTTATGAACAATTTGTTCTTGCAGGAGGCACTGAGAAAGCTATCACAGTTTGTGTAGACTAGGGATGTTCAGTCATTTTAGCTTCAGATATTGTTGTTTAGTGATTAAAGCACAGGGTCTGCACATAGAATATTGGGATTCAGGTGGAAGTATCACACACTAGACAAATATAACCTTTGTCGAGTGCCTCAATTACCTTCACTTACAGAAGAAAGAACTGAGATTAAAACTTCTTTTAGTTTGCATTCCACAGCTTCAGTTGCAGGACAAGTATCCCGTATCTTTGGAAGGATATTTTTACGTATGTTAGAGCACAGCAGTCTCCACTGCCTCATGCTGGTGACCTAAAAATTGATCCATGCAACGTTCTCCCAATGTGGGTGTGTATCACTTTGCCGTCAAGGAGATGGTACAAATGATTGTCCCCTCCAAGTGGGTGGAAGGCTTGGCTGGAAGGTGCCAGATAGTCCCAGAACATTTGTACCACATTCATGGCAGCAAGAGGAGAAAACAATCTCAGGCCAGAGGGAAGACTGAACAGTCACATATTTGGTTGTGCTCCCATGGCCAGACGTAACACAACACCACGAGAGCAGGGCTAAGCCCTTCTTGTTCAACAGCACTGGTGCCAAACTGGCAAGGCGACAGCTGAATATACAACCCGGACATGTTTTGTGAATATTTGATCATTTCAGCCAAACATTTGCTTTTCTAGAGAGCATCCACCTAAGTGATGCTCGAGTATGTGAAAAGCCCTCAAGAAACAAACCGAGGTATGTGAAGTCAATTAAACCAGAATTCACTGCTGACTTCTAAGAGCCCTTCTCCCCAGAGAAGCATTTGTTTTATTTGCTCAGCTGTATGGGAATGTGTATTGGTTGCCTAATCTTCTGAAGGATTTCCTACAGGTTTTTGCCATTAAAAACATGTTCTTGAGATATGGCACCCATTTTTCCAATTCTTGATAATATACATTTTTTATTATACCAACAAGAGTAGTGGGGACAGAAAAGCCAACAGCAAATGGTTTTAAAATGCCTCTTGATGAATTCATGAAGGGGATTATATGTTGGTGGTCACAAGAGACTAGACTGGAAAAGGCAGCAAGTCCCTTCAAGTCTGATTTTCCTAAGAGGTTTTCCTTATTAAAAAAAAAAAAAAAAAAAAAAAAAAAAAAAAGGGGGGGGGGT
>CM021767.1:983102-1021486 GCA_011076525.1 Nettapus auritus
AAGAAAGAAAAAGAAAGGCCTGGATGGCACTCTGCTCCAGTGGAGGCTTGTCAGTTTAGCTCATTTTAGGGTTGAGCACAGCAAGAAAGAGACAGTGGAAAAAACCCTAGAGGCGCCAGGAATGCACTGAGTATAATTTATAATGTTCTAGAACATTTTTGTAACACAACAGTAGAGCCATCTGCATGCCTCCATTTTTCAATATTAGCAAGGTATTTTTAAATCATTACATTGTCTAGTTCCTTTTTTCTTAATTAACTGTTCTAAATGGTACAAAATGCTGCTGGAGCAACTTCTAGACTCTGAAGATGATTTTCTGAGCCTGGTAAACAATAACTGATGTGCATTTCTGACAGGTTGACAAATAATAATGCAAGGGAGCTGCAGGCACCAGAAGACCAGGGTTAGCTATGGTAGTACCCCAATTCCCAGATTAGTGCCCAGGGCACTTAATATTACAGTATTAAGCCAGATGATAGGTGGTAGCATGTGACAGAAAAGCCTAGCAGCACCTCTTGCCCTCTTGGAGGCCTCAGTAACTCCGCTGCCTTTTTTTTTCTTGGGAGTTTGCAGTCTCTTCCCAGTCCCATCTCACCTCTCCCAGCCTCAGCTTTCTGCTCTCTTTTTATTTCCCAAATGCCATGTGGAAAACCACCTTGCCAGGAGATGGAGATGCAAGGAAAGAATTTACAGCCAGGATATGGTCTACATGGTCAAATCACAGCAGGGACTTGAATCAAAATCCAATCTCCTTGAGACATGGCCACCTGTACACAGCCTTCCTCTGTTTTACAGCTTTAACAAAAGTAGAGTGTGGGAAGCCAGAGGGAGATTCAGTGATGGAAAAAAAACTACGTCGCTCAACCCTATCTTCATTTCTCTAGGTCATATTGAGCAGCAGTCTCAGCAAGCAGTATGGTACCTAACAGTCCCGTTCAGGACAGGGGGCTCAGAGTGCTTGTACAGACAGAGGAGGGTTTATACACCACAGGGCACATGTAACACAAAGGGGCAAGCAGGGAAAGAGTAGCAAGACAGAAACAGTGCAGGTGGAGATGAAGAGCCGGCCGGGCTCCTGGCTACATCAGCACCATCAGTGCTTCCTTCTCCTTTGCCTGGCCCTTTCACTAAGAGGTCACAAGAGGTTACTCATCAGTAGCCCCCCTAAAGGCTATGGGGCTTCTCCAAATTAACTGCTTCTCCAGCAGTACAACTATCCAGTCTTGGTTTCAGGAGTGCCAGTGGTGGAGAATGTGAATACGCATACTTTTTAATTGAACAGTGAAATCCCGCAAGTTTTTCATTGTGGATGCAACCATTTGTCCGCAAAGTTATTAAATTGCTACTTAGATTGATGAGAAGCTCTACTGCTGCCTTGCTATGATTTTCCCACTTTCACTCCTATTTCTTTATGGAAAAATATTTACCTTCCTCTGTATTGTTCATATTCTTGAGAGCTCTGTTCTTTCCCAGTCAGGATCTCATTATAATTCTGTTGTTTGCTCTCAGAAAGTCTTTTCTTGCACTTAAGAGATTACAAACAAAGCTTTTGAAAGATTCCCCAGCCTGAGATAGGGGAATGAGGGGAGGTGACGAGATAAAGCACTGATCCAGTGGCCAGGCCAAATTCTGTGACGCTGGGAGATTAGACCTTCAAGTACAGAATGTGGAAGTCCAGAGCTGTTTACAGATTTCAATTTCTTTATCTTCTTTTCAAGGTCTAGCCCGTTTTTGTGGTGACATCTCCAAGAGGTATGTTGTACATGCAGATGATCTTCAGACAAAAACCACTTCCATTCATGCCTGAAACCAGAATTTATTTCTCAAAACAATCTACTTTCCGTAAGAAGTCAGAGTGCCTTCAAAATTTAATCAAGTTTTCCGTTATCATCAAGTTAGTGTTTCAGAGACACAAAGCTGAGCGAAACATTAATGACTGCTATCTACTCACTGCAGTATTTGAGACAAGCACACTCATTCTGCAGCACTTACATCAAAAATAAAAGCAAACCACTGTTTGCGATATCACAAGGCAGAGCACAGACTTTCTCATTTAGCTAGAAAGCCTAAAAAAGGCACTCTTTTCAAGTGTGTTAGAAATAGAAGTCTATTTTAGAAGAGACATGAAGTTATCAGTACAAATTAATAGCACCAGATGGGGGGTTAAATTACTGCCTCACAGCTGAAGTCATGAGAGAATGAAAGTGGTAGACTATAAAAAGGGCATCACCAAAAGTGATGAGATCCCACTGTGAGGTGCGATCTGTGAATGCCACGTTCATGCTTGTAAGCAGTTGCTCAGATGAATGGGTTTATGGGCCAGAGCACAGGAGAGACAGGAAAAAAAGTCACAGTAATTTGAAAGCTCAGGTAGGAAGAGGAAGTAGCTCACATAGAGTAGGAAGAATGTTTTTTCCTATCTCATCCCCACTTTCAGTGGGTAAAGAGAAAGAACTGGAAGTGAAAAAACACTTTTGCTAACTATGAACAGGGCAACGGAAAAAATGAGGAAGCATCACAGAAAAATGTTCTGATACTGAGTCCTCAGCACAAAAAGGACATTCCAAAAAACAAGTAAGGACATTTTTGCAGTCTTTTAGATGAACATTTGGAATATCAGTGTCCTATGGCATAAAGGCCTACAGGAATGCGCCAGAAATACTTGTGTAGACTATTAGCAACCAGAGGGCTGCAAACCTGCCACAGGCAGGTCCTCTCAGCCAGAATTAGCTCTTCTTCAGCTGACAGACGGTTCCTGGAATGAGACATCCTGCAGAGCTGAAAGAGAAAGAACAATAGGTACAAGAAAAGGAAATTGTTTCAGAGGCAGGGCACTTCCCATTTCAACCA
The DNA here is from genome assembly GCA_011076525.1 of Nettapus auritus. Lineage (NCBI taxonomy): Eukaryota > Metazoa > Chordata > Aves > Anseriformes > Anatidae > Nettapus > Nettapus auritus. The sequence goes on from CM021767.1 coordinate 985,953, forward strand.
AGCAATTAGTCACAAAGGCTTAGCTGGGGTAAATCAGCACAGCACCACTGCAATCAGGAGAGCAAACCTCATTGGCACTGTGTGGAAGTCCTGACAACAAGTGACTTAAAAACACACTTTAGGAGGAAGAGGAAGGTCTTTCTGGCAGTAATTAAGCACTTTTTAATTCTCTGGACACAACAACAAAGGGGCCTATTCAAAAAGCAAGTCTCTCAAGTGCAAAAGCATTAATAATGCATAGCTGCAGCACGCAGAAGACAAGCTGTGGAGCTTCTCCTTTCCAAGGCAAGAGCAGTGTGAGGCCAAGTACATGGTGCAGGGTGGAGGTTCAGGAAGCACTGAACACCACGTCTCACACGCGCTCTTTGTCTTCTGTATGCCACTATGTACATCCCCTGCCTAAATCTCAGGGTTTATAACAATTTAATTCACTGACTGAGAAACGAGGCGAAGAGCTACCTACGCACAGGCATGCAGTGGATTATACAAGGCAGGAATAGAGCCTATTCTCATCTGGTTGAGCTCACTAGGAATTTCACTATGAATCACGTGTCTGAAGAAGAACTTGGCCAGGTTCTCTCTCCAAAATGGCAGAGCAGAACTGAGTCACCTCTACTGAATCAGTTCTTTCAGTCCAGAGCAGGAGCAAAGCTGAGAAAAATGTGTCATCAGCACCTTAGTAATCACATGACTGAGATACTCTTAAGGCACACTGCAGCTGAAGAAGCAAGAGAAGAATTTGCAGCATATAAATTATATAGTGAACCCCCCATTATTTTACTGACTTTGGGGATTGCTCAAAAGTTGTTATTTTTCTTGACTTCCTTCTCATTTGAAATTATTTGCTGAATCATTTCAGAGAAAATCATTTCTAGATATTCAGCCTGCTCTTTGCACACATTTGAAATTCCACCAGTGCTGCATTTCTTCAATTTCATGTGCAGAGCACAAGGGCTTTCTGCTCCCATACTGAGTGTGCAAAGGCTGCAGATGTGGCAACAGTGTAAAGCCTGTGTTTCAATCCAGAAATTGCTCACAGTGAATATTCTTAATTTTAATTAAAAAAAAAAAAAAAGTTTAAAATGTTTAGTTTAAAAAAAAATGATGCTTTGGCAAGTATTACTTTGTGTAATTTGGTCCACAAGATTTTTGATAGAAGCCCTAAAAGTCCTAAAAGAGGCAGGTGAAATGATATTTTGAGGCACCAGGAGGACGCTATTAAAAATGCAGATCTGCAGTTTTCGGTATGTTGGTCACATTTTCTCAGCTGAGCTATCACATTCAGCTATGCAGAAATAGCAACCGTCTCCAGCAACAGTCACGAGAGATGCTGCCCCCAAAGAATCATATTGAGCAAAGAATATCCCAGGACAGTGATTTAGCCTGTCTGGATTATAACTTCCCTCACAGAAGCTTTAACATTGTTAAAAGGCCTCCTAAAGGAAGATGACAGGCTATTCAGTTCTGCCATGAGTGAAACAGAGCAACAAATGGCAAGTGCAGGCAGGCTGTGTTGTAGTATGATGCAGTTATATTAAATATTTTAAGTTGCTGGGGATACTGGAACAAAAGCATTCAATCTGAATTTTAGGAAATCACTTTCTTTGCTGCCATGTGTTGTAATATGGGGAAGAACTGCAAAACTGGCTTTGAACCAGTGAGGCATAAAAAGTTTTTGTTGCCTGGTTGACAAGCTCATTTTCATGAACTCATGCCCAAGAATCACAGATGGGACATAGCACACAGAAGCATGAGATCAAAAAGCACACCTCTCAAGCCAGAGGTAAGCTGCATTGACCTGGGACAGAGATTTGGGATCTGCTATGTAAAATTTATTTTTGAAATTGTTAGAACCTGTCTCTCTTCACAGGAAGAGAAGATGTGTGCATGTGGACTTGTAACAGTCAGCAGCAATCTGGCATTCTTTGAGCAAATTAAACACACTGCAGGACTGCCAAATGCAGATGGACTGAAGGGAAATGTCCAGATGTAACTGCAGATGTCATAGGAAATTAAGCCCTTCACATGTGTTTGTGATTCAAGAAGTTCTCTTTCTAGATCAGATGACAGTTTAGTTGGCCATTACTGCAAACATCTCTGACTGTTCTTGAAGTTTTCTGCTTAGCACTCACAAAAAAGCAAAAGATAAGCACCATTTTTTTAATGAAAAGCACATTATAAAACCATGTGAAGAATTAACTTTATAAAGGTTAACAATGAAGGGATTAAGATGTTAAAGGATGAGATTTTCTAATACTTAATAAAAGATAAATTGAAGAAAAGAGTTGCAAACATTTCTTGCCTCTGTGAAAAGCAATACTGTCGGTTTTGCATATGTGAAAAAGAAGGCATTTGTTCTTGTAGATAAAATTATTGCTTGTGATTAATTAGATTTTTGAGTAAACTACCCGTCAAGTTTACTAATCTGTACTTTTGCTGTGTCCTGTGGCATTATATTTTAGTATAGATGTTATCTATAGGTAACTGAGAGACAAGCAAATATAATGCAGAAAAATTTTTTGATTAATAAATCAGACCAGCAAAGAAAATAGAAACATTCTTCAAGTAGTGCTGTTGAAATTAATTTATTTCATAATTCACTTACTCACTCTGTATGTGTCTCCATTACTGCTTGAACTAGTTGGCGTTTCCAAAATGAGGACATTTCCCTTACATGTTGACACTTGAAAGCTCAGAATGTGAAGTACTGGGGAAAATTCAGTATTTTAAATGAGAATTTTAACCCACTTTCTACTTATTCAAATACCAAAGAGAACACAACTTCCCTCCAGAGGTAATACTATGGCATTTATTTTAGTATCTGATTAACAAGCATATGTACATAAAGTATGACAAAGTAGTCAGAACTCTAGCCACTGAAAATGCACATTTGCTTTGCTAGTAGATAGAAAAGGAACCATTTTTGTCAGTGCTGCAAAAAGGTTAAGAATAATTTTAGTACTTGTGCTTTATTTCATTTTCTGCAAAGCTTCCATTTATCTGTGAAATTAATAGTTTTAATCTTCTTAGTAAGCTTTTTGATCATTATGTGATGAGTTTGTAAAATCAGTGTATTGCACATTCCTAAGGAAACTGAAAATTGTTGTTGTTGTTTCTATGCTTACTTGTGTCTGTCTATGTATCTGGCAGGAGTCTAGGAGTCTAGTTTAACTCCTGCCAGAGAGTCTATACTGCTGAATGACATTTGTACTGTTGTTTAGTCCAACCCCTTTAAAGCATTTATACTGATTATAGACTGCAGAGCCAAGAAATACTGATACACAATCAGAACTAGAGAGAGAAGAGGACAAAGTTTTGTTGCTTGCGCTTTGGAGATGTTAAAAAAGCTTTTCTAGTCTCATAGCTTTGGAGCGGGAAATGTAGTCAAAGTGGAAAATGTTTACATCTCATGGTTGGATGATAACAAGCAAATGAAGACTGATTGGACTTACCAGGGATGAGCCATTTCTGGAGATGACACATTAGATGTCTGGGATAATATGGAAGCTGTGCTTGGCAGCCTCTAATATGGGTTCCTGTCTCTTCTGGAAATAGCATTAAGCATAAAGATGTATGGCCTTGAACGTTTTATAGGCTGAAGTAGTGAATGCTGTGCCACATTTCAAAAAGGACCGTATTTCCTTAAAAAGGCAAACAGTTGGAGAAATCATATTTTAATACTGATGGTCCTACTGAAGTATTTATTTTACTTGTATCAAGGTACGCATTTGTAGTTGATCCCTCATGGTGCGTTCTGGGTACCAGTTCTGGTCTTAGGCTCTCAGAGCAGAAAAGCACCCACTGCAATGGCTGCAGAAGGTCCATCAAGGGTCCAAGGCTACGTATTAGTCAGGAAAAATTGCCAAGGTTCTTGCAGGGAGGTGATTTTGGGAATACCTGAAATGCTCTTGTTTTAGGATCTTCTTCCATCTAATTTTTGAGTTGATCATGGTTTGAGATTGCCCTTGCTCTCTGGAAGTGGATAACTACTGATGCTCAGAGGACATCCTTCCTTCCTTCCTTCCTTCCTTCCTTCCTTCCTTCCTTCCTTCCGTCTTTTCATCTTTCCTTCCATCCTTCCTTCTTGCCGTCCTGCCTTCCCTTCTTTTCTTTCCTGGGTCTGGGCAAGAAGCTGCTCATGCCACAAATTTCCATGGCTTTGCCCATAGACCTTTAGTAGGTGGCCGATAGAGCTCCCAGGTGGTTATGGTCTTTATGTCTGGAAGAAGTAAGGCAATAAATCCTAGTGGTCAGACCCCTACTTCAAGGCAGGGGGAAGGGAAGAGCATACGTAATGACTCATTGCTTTTCCTCTGAAGTGAGTATAAGTGACACAACTCTGGTTTTGGAGTTGGCTCTGGGTTTGGTAACTTCTTGGGCAGGGACACCTAGGGCTCTCCTAATAATTCTGTGTTGGCTCAGGAGGCAGCCTGTCCTGACAGGCCATCTCCCTGTCTCACCAGTACTACCTTTGCTAGCCCAGGCCAAGTGCTCATTAGCAGTGCAGTGAAAGAAGGAGCCTTCTCAGCAGTCCAGACATGGCATGTGCCTTACCTAGTCAAGCTTCACTGCCTCAATTACATTAATTTGCTCCTGGTCTAATGCTCCCAGCTCTGCAGTTCAGTATGTTTATTAATTCTAGCAACAAGCCTTCACATGAATTTTGTTGTTACACTGGGATACGATAAGGTGAAGATATATGGCTTCTACTCCGATCTCCATATCCATGCTATAAAACATTGTATTTGTTGTGCTTGTGTTATTTGTGAGCTTGTATTAGTGCTTAGCTTAAGGCCTATTGAAATGTCCTGGAAATACAATAGACTCTTTAAGCTTTGGGGCATATTTTTAATTCTTGATCCTGTTTAGAGTCAGAGGAGGTTTGGAGCAGGAAAGCTTGCCAAAGACTAGGGTTCCTATAGCATCAGAAATTTCACTAACCTACCTAAAAGAACTAGGAGAAATCTAGTGGATGATCTTACTCCTGACATTAATCAACTTCTTATCAAGGACTGATGGGTTGGTCTATTCTCCTCCTCAGAGAATGCTATGCATTCCTCAGAAGATGACATGGGTTATGATGGAGACAGGTAGCTGGATGGGGCAGGCTTATGTTGTGATGCTGCCCAGGAAGTGCCACGTTTCAGTAGAAAGTTCTCTTTCTGAGAACTTGCCCCCTTTTACCAAAGGGGGAAATGATTTGGTATTGCTGAACAGGGGAAATCTCTGCTTTCAAATAATACTTATTAAATATGAATAAATATTGATCATTTTCATTATGAATAAATATCTATAGTTAGACAAGGATCTACTAAGACATGAGACTTATGAGCTAGAATTTGCTACCACTTGGTTCATAAGACTTTGTTGCTTCAGCAGAAGTGAGATCAAATCCTTTGAGAAAAGGCCTGCAGGAGTTTCTTTTTCACCTTACCTTGACAGGGGAAGGATCTTTAGAGTTTTTCATTACAATGGGAGAGCCTTGTTCCAGCCTCTTATGCCAAGTCCTCAGAAGAGATCTACTGATTTTAAATGCTTCCCTCAATGAACCCAGCGATGGTTTAGTTCACTCAGCCCAAGGCACTTCCCTGCTTTCCATCAGTGAAGAAAAAAAGAGGAGAGTACAGAGCACTTCCTCACAAGCTGGCTTTGCTTTCTTAAATACAGAATTCATCTGAAAGTAATTTTCCCCATTATCAGCCAATATCAGCCACAGATACGGCTGTTTCCATATGCCAGGATAAAGTTTTAAATCATGACCTCTATTTCTGAGGTGCCTAAAATGCTGAGAGTGAAGCTAAGGCTGCCTCACCAACTGCTGCCAGATGTCTACCTGGCATCGATGATGGTCTGTGTTCATCCAGGGCCTGTCTGAAGTTTCTGATAGAAATTACCCTCAATGTCTAATGAAACCTGAGAATGTAATTAGTCTTTTTTGTGACTCTGCTCTTCTGATTTACTTTACCTAGATTCTAGGCAGCTTCATGACAAGGAATGGAGGATGTAGAGAAAAAGGAAGAAAATAAATAATTTGTCAGCCTGTTGTTGTTCCTCTCTGCATCTGGGCTTTGAACAGAAGCAAGGCAGAACACAAATCCTCACTAACAGCTGCAGGGCTGCTCTCCCATGGAGACAGGGGCTGCCAACCCTGCTCCCTCTCCCTGCCTGCTGCATGCTGCCCCCTCTGCTGCCCAGCGAGGCCGTCTAGGTCCCACAGGGCTCCAGCGCCAGCTCCTGCAGCAGTCTGCACAAGCTGCGGCAGCTGAGAGCAAATCCCCAAGACAGAGGGCTTTGTTGCATCAAATATTAAAACGGATACTGCAGTATGCCCTCCCTGCTTTACTCCTGCCTGCATTCAACACAGAGTAAACCTCCTTCTCAGACTCTTCACTGCAACCTTGGAAGCAGCATTTGCAGGGAGGATTTGTGGGTCTGGCTGCGAGCAGTGGGAAAGGGTAAAGGCACCTGGCTGCTGGTGGGTCTGCTGGGGAGCAGAGGAGCCCCAAGGGCAGGTCGGGAGCTGGCTGTGATTACAAGTGCAAGTTAATCAAGGCAGACTGCACCAGCCATCAGCACAGCTCATGGGCCTGACACCCTTTGGGGTGAGTCTCTGCATGGCCTGTATTCATTCCCCAGCTTGCCACGGCAGCTCCCAGCAAAGGAGGGTCAAGAAATTCAGCAAACATGCCATAATTAATCAATACGGAGCCTGAACTAGCAGTGAGAACAGGTAGGTGCTGCAGACAACATGAAGGCTGATGAAGGGTTTGCAGTATATCCCTGAGGAGGAGGGTGCTCCTTTCTCTTTGGCAGTCATCCGCGTCCAGGAGTGTAATAAACTCTACAAATAGATTATTCTTCTTTAAAAATAGAGCATGCCCCTCCCACAAGCTCCTTAAATAAATCTCTTGCTCCTGTTCTTCTCTTGAGCTCAAGGTCACTTGGAAGTGCAGCTCTTCCTCTAGCACATAGGTAGCTCATCACACGAGGGAGGAGGGCAGAGAGCCTGAGGGCTGTGACCACAGCCATGCTTGCTGTCTTTGCCCATTGCATGTCTTACCAGGGCTAAGGGCTAAGCCTGAGGCACTTCAGACAATGGTTTGCCTATTAGTCACTGGCCCCCATGCTTACAGGGACTGAAATACAGTTACACAGTTGTCTTAAGGCGTTAATTGATTTAAGAGGCATAAATTATGTATTTTTTTTTTTGTCAACAATGGATTTTGTTTTTCATTTGCTCGAACAAAGGACTTCTATCCCACCAGATGTGTCCAGGCTAGATGTCTGTGACGTGCTGTTTAGATGCATTTTCAAAGCTTGAGAGGGTAACTTAATTTAAAGCTGTGGTCTCCAGTTTACCCGTGGGTTAAGTGTGCAGGCAGCAGCTGCACTACACGATCTCTTACACTATGTGGATTTTCTGAAGTATGTGTCATTGAGGTTTCGTGAAGGAAGAAGCCATCTCCCTCTTTGTATTCCCTAACTGAGAAATAAGTGTCAGCCCAGTGAAAGCAGTTCAGTCTGAAATATGTGATCTGAGCAATGCTGCTTACAGAAATCAAATTCTGTATCCGTTGCGAAATTTTTCTCACATTGTTCTTGGGTCCAGGATGAAGATTTGCTGATTCTTCATCCAGAAATTTACATTAAATAAAACACAAGAAAGCAATGATTGCTTTAGATTGAAACTGGGTTACATTCAAGTGGAGTTCATCTCCCATCCTACTGCCTTTACTCACAGGAGTAGTATCTACAAATATATAGTAAATGAGGTCAATATTCTTGATAAGAACTTATTTTACTGAAGAATTATTTCATTAGCAAGTACTGTTCATGTCTTTAAAACATTCCTGTTTTTAAAAATCCTCAAACACGTATTTGCAGAAGGGGTTTTGGCTGATAGTGAAAGAAAAGCACATTCCTATCAAAACCTGAGAAGAGTGCTTTCTCTGAGTAGGCCTCAGAGGAGAGACACACACCACATCCCCATTAGTTCCAGCAAACCGCTTGAGTGCACCATCTGCTTGTGTTGCCTTGCACTGAACACCAACCACAAGGCCACTTAAAAGGGGAAAAGCACCTTGTAGGAAAGTTTCCTTATTTTCCAATGTTTGCTCTTTCAGACACAGTGTACCAATCCCCAACTCTCCATTTGGGGATGTAACTAGAAGTCACTGCTGCTGGATGCACCTTTTGGGAGGACGTCTGCTGCCGTCCCTCTTGCTTAGACTTTTCCTCATTTCACAGACCATGCTGGGCCAGATGTGCTCAGCATTATCAACTGTACACCCCCAGCTCCATCTCACTTTCCCCTGTGGTCCTTGTCATGCTGCAGCTTTGTAAGCAACAGTGCCTCTCGCTCCCAGGCTGCTGGGGGTTGGGTCTGGGTGAGTCATCTCTGCAATGCTCTGGAGGAAGCACTGCTGACAGTCGCATGTCCTTGGGAAAAGCTCCGCTCTCATTCAGAAGGCTAGAAAAGCAAACTGTCTCAGCTGAAACTCAGAACTTCTCTGGGTTTATGCTCAGGTGAATGAGTGCAGGTGTGCCTAAATAAATGTGAATCTTACAAAGGTCAAGGTTGGAAGGCATATCCCATTTTTTCTGATGTAAAACAACAATCATTTAAATGTTTAGAAAAAATCAGATCAGCTGTGACTATTCACCCGTTGCAAGGAATATTCTTTCATTTTGGCACGGCTATTTAAAAGCCTCTGGCCTTAAAGGCCCAAAGGCACCCCATGTAGCTCCCAGTGGTGGCAGAAAAAGGTTTATGGATGAAAAAGAATTGGAGCTTTAATTGCCAGGCAGTGAAGCAGAATCCCTCTGCCCTTAGCAGTGTTGCACACACTCTGCTCCCCAGCTTGAAATCTGGAACTGTAGGACATTGACAGAGAGACTGTGGGAATATCCAAGCACAATGCAGGGGAAGTCCTCTATTTGCTGAATTTTGTGACTTGTTCGTGACCAGACTGTGATTGCTCTCAAATGCCAACACTTATTTTTGTGCTGAGTTTGTACTTGCCATTGCTGTTGCTTGTACATGAACTGCTCTCATCCCAGCATGCTGCTGTGGTTCATCATCTGTCAGCTGAGCAAGTGGGTTAGTTTTGTTTCAACAAATGCCGTAGCCAAAGAAACGGCTTGGCTATGTTGTGTGTACACCTTCCCATGTGATCCTCACTCTGCGTAGCTCCAGGTGTGCTTTCAGTGCTTTCACGCCTTAGATGAATGTAAGGCAGTCTGCTTTTCTTTCTTTCCTTTTTTTTTTTTTTTTTTTTTTTTTAAATTATTATTATTTTTTTTAAGTACTCTTTTCCCCAGTAAAAACACTTCTGTGATACAGTGGTGAATGCAGATGGGTCCCCTCTTACCAGGTCCCCTCTTACCGTCAGCAGTAGTTGTATCTGCATACCTTGGTGGGGATCTGTACTTTGGATATAAAAGGTTTCCCCATATATCTCCATGCTGCAAAGTAGTTAGCACATTGACTTCCTGATAGCCAGGCTGCTGGGGCCAACAACCGGTCAATTGTCATTTATTTTATTTACATGATCAAATTTAATCCTGTGGTTTATTGCTCGGCAGAGCCAATCTCAGAGCCAGTCTCATGCACCTCCTTAGGATTCACTCAGCTCACACCTTTCCCAAGCCTCTCCCCCTACAGATTTTACCACTGCCTATGTCAATATATCCATCTCCCTTAATGAGAATATGAACTTCAGTGGGGAAATGGGGGAGTTTTGCAAAACATTTTTAAGCTTTCACCTTTCAGGGCCATCATCTATGGGCTTACTAGATTCAACTGATAACAATGCAACCATAAGACCCAGGGAAGGGGCAACATTCCCACATGGAACTGAAATATACATATTGAAGAGAAAAGGTTATAAACCAGAACAGACCATTTTACAAGCCTTTGCAGGCTTTAATTCCCTCACAAACATGTGCAAACTGAATAAAAAGAACTAGTTAAATAAAAATCCCACACAAAGAGAAAGATTTTGATCCTTTGCTAAAACAGTTTGAGCAGAAAGGATTTTACAGCCTCTCTGTTAATCTGCTGATCACGTGGCTGAAAGCGATGCCCTTGAGGCACAGTCTAGCCTGTTGTGGAGTTGATTGGTCAACAAAAAAAGAAAGGGGAAAAAAAAAAAAGGACAGAAGTTGTGCTCTTGTATTAGCATGGCTAAATCCTTGCCTGCAAGTCTGGGTAATCTCCGGCTCACTGGAGGAGCGGTCTTGGATTTTTTCATCAGCCTGTGAAGGCTGAAATAGACTTCAGAGGAAAGAGAGGTTTCTAAATCAGCCTCACGAGCCTGTAATAAATAATGAGGAGTTCTCATAGCCTGCACTGGGGAAAGCATGTGCACGTGCCCTTGGCCTCTTCTAATTTATATTACTGATTCTTGGGAAATGAGTAGCAGCCAGGCATTAGTTGTAGGTGTGAATCAGAAAGCAGCAGTGGCCTTTGAAAATGAGTGAATAAGTTTTGCATATCTGTGGGGTGCTATTATGCATTCCTGTAGCTAATACAATTTGTTGCTTAGCCTAGAAATGTCAGATACTTTCAATATTTGACTAGTACAATTGCAAGTATATTTTAAGTATACGTTTTAAACAGTCGTTCCCAATTTATTGTTTTTGGTATAAACATTCACCAGCAACGCACAGTGGATATGATACTAGGATCGTCTCCTTTTCATCTCCCAGTCATGCCCAGTGAAGGCGGCAGCAGCTCCTCTCCCTTGTCTGAATGGCAACTGAAAAACTACAGGCTTTTGGAGGGGGTTGGCAATGGTCAGGGGTCCAGCTTTGCTTCAGGGAGATGAACTGTCTAGTGGTAGCAGAATTTCTAGTCCTTATGACACTATAATAGAGCCTCAAAATGTAATTATGTAAAAAATAGAGCCTCAAAATAACAACACGTAGATCTGTTAAAAGTTTATTGGTTTAAAAATGGGCTCCCGCACCTATTTACCACATAAAGTGCATTTTAAAAAGGTATTGTGCTGTGTCCTTATGTTGTGCCAGCTGTGTTTTTCATACTCATGTGTTTATCTATGTATTACCTATATGTAAAGAGAGAACGAGGGTTGTTAATAACCAAGTAGGGTCCTTTCTTTTTATAATGTGGCTGTAGCTACTTTTTCTTTTTTGAAAGGGTGTAAGTTTTCAGAGCTCTTGGACTTTCTTTATCTTTAACTTCTGCTTCCACAGTTTAAGTCCCCAGTGGGGACTACTGCACGAAGTAGAGGAGAGCAGAGCTGGGGACAGAGCTGGGCTGCCCTGGACGTGGCAGGAGATGAATCCTGAGCCAAGAGCATGGCTTTTGGTCTGCAAAGCATAAACATACTCAGGGGTAGTTTGGAGCGCCCTGGGAAAGACCAGTCCTCTTTTTTTATTTGTTTGTTTGCCCATTATTACAGCTCTGTTGCTCTAGAGAAAATCCTCTGTCAATACTGGAGAGGTACAGATCTCCTGAACTATCAGGAAAGATCAGATATATTTTGGATAGTAGTCCCTTGACACAAAGCCCTATGGCTTTGCTTCAGGCCTATAATCTCTTGTGTCTTTTCTATTTCATGTATGGCACCACATTTCCACAGGACGATGCCTTTACCACAAATGGTTACGTGCCTCAAGGGAAAGACTGAAGTTGTCAAGCTCCTGTCCTTCTTGCTACCTGCTTCAAATGCTATGTGATGTAACGAACAGACGGATGGACAGACAGACAAATTGATGCATGGGCAATGAAATCATGTCATTAAAAATGAAGCCCTGTCTCTTTCATTTGACAAAGAAAAGCACATGAATAATCAGATATAACCTAGGGACACAGAGAGAATGCGATCTTTTCTTCAACATCTTCTTTGAATCCATCAGAGCTTTAAAAAATCACCCTTCCCTAGACAAACATCCCATTCTACAGATATCATCAGTCTGGTTTCATAATGCTTATATTTTGTCAGCTGCTGATTTGACTCTGACGACTTAGTTAAAGAAGATTTAGTCTTTCTGCTAAAAATATATCGGGTCTTTGGCTGAAACATGGCCACCCATTTACCATCAGGGAGAAATGAAGGGAAAGAATAAATATCATAAACATGATGAATTGGTCTGTTTGCCACAAGTATAAGCCTATAGGGGAAAGTTGTCTATTTACATTCCTAATACCCTTCTGATCGAAGCACACAGAATTGTATTCCCCTGTTAAAATGCTTGTATGTAGCAATAGATTTGTTAGTTGCTTTTCATTCATTTCTGTTCAAGTTAAAGCTACATCTGCATAGATGAGAGTCTACACGACCATCTCTTGCTAGAGGAAGGTGCCCTTTGGCATCGCAGCTGTACCTCAGTGCCCACCCAAAGGCAATGCAAGACAGTGATACCTCCCCACAAAAGCCACAGTGAGGCCACAGCCTGTTGGCCCAGCAGCCAAATACTTCACTGGCAAAGCAATATTGCACTTACAAGGTGCCAATGGTGCTGGGAGGGTAAAAAGAGCATAAAACAAAGACTGAATGTTGAGGAGTGAAGGAGTAGGGCTTCTGCAGTAGTCAGTTCATCCAACAAATGGTTATCAAGTCCTGTTCAGCATATGACAAGTAACTCCTTACTAGTATAATACAGCTCAGGGTGGGGGGTAAGTGTGAGTGCTGGACTGCAGAACAACCTTACAGATATGAACCACACAGAAAGAAATGAAATGTTGTGTTCCTGAGTCTACTGACAGCCTGTAACAAACACTATCACCGCCTCACTCCCATCTATTGCTTTGAAATCAAAGCTACAGCAACACTGATGATGATGGTGTTAATTATTTCAGTCTTTTTTTTTTTTTTTTTTTTTTTTTTTTTTTTTTTTTTTATTCCCACTAGGTTTCTTCCCATATTTTCCTGGCTACCAAAATCACCAGCCATTCCCTACTAAACTTGAAAAAATTAGTTTCACTCACAGCTTGTCTCAGCCTAAAAGCACCAAGATTTGTAAAGAAGGAACAGCACCAAATTAATCATTTTTTAACAAACAAATTAAGAATTCTGTGACTGTTTTAATGACTGGGTTATTAATTGTTCCATTCAATTAATCTAAAAAAAAAAACAAAACACTTTTAAATTAAATAAAATTACCACAAAATTTCCCCGACTTGCAGTCTTCCACGAAATTCAACAGAATTCATTACTGCTTCTTGATGGAGGCCAATGCAAATGTGTTCTCTTCTCTTCTTATAATACTAGAGGTCTGCCTTTTTATCATCCATTTAGCTAAAATTTCTTTTTCCTCAGGTCATTCTAAGAAATTTGAGGATGATTTGTCCTGTCTTACATTTTCTGCCATTGATTCAAACTGCACATAATGTAAGGATGTGTAACTCTTCCAACATGGTGGTATTTTCCATGGACTTTGCAAAGTCAGGGCAAACAGAATGGGTTGAGGCAATGAAGAGTGAAGCCTTTTGAACACCACTCATGTTGAGTGCTCTCTTGCTCAGCTTGCTTTCTCCATTGCCACAGCGTCTGCTCCTTGATTTATGAAGATGCAGAGGAAGCCCCTTCACCCAGGAACACAAACCCACAGCAGCCAGTTTGTTGCACCACACTGATCTGCAAGACATCCCCACTGCCTGGACTGAGAGCAAAAGAATGAGCAGACAGAGCTGAGCTGCTGTAATTTTCTCATGCCACATTACATGTTACATAGCTAAGTGCTCCTGACTCACACGCTAACTGCAGCACCAGGGGGTAGTTAATAGGCACAGGCACAGTTCATTGCCTGTATTGCTGTGACTTTATAAGGTTGAATCAGATTGCTCTGGCCTCCGTGGGAGCTGTGAGCGAACAGACTGTTTTTCACTGCCCACCACCATCCCACGCTGTGACCAGCCCCTTTCCTTGAGCCCACTGAAAGCAGGTGCTTCATACCACCTGCCAAACCTCAGCAGTTAGCAGTCATGGACAGTAAACAACTCTTAAAAAAAAATGAGGAAAAGGGGCAATAACGCTTTGGTGCATGTGGGCGCTGGTGCCACAAGACAAGGGTGTATGCCAGTCCTGCTTGGCTTCCCAGGCCTGCCTTTGTCCCACACTGATTTCCCTGCCACTGCCCAGGTTTGGTTCCAGCCTTCACGCCGAAGGATCATTTTGTATTGGCATGTTCAGTGGAGGCAATGATTAACTTAAACCAAGAGATACAGAAGAGGCTTGGATGTGGAGATGGAGGCAGGGGGCTGGGCTAGGAGCACTGTGAACTCCTGAGAAGACTGTGTGGAGGGAACAGTGTCATTCTTTCCAGAAACCCAGGAAGAAAAAATGCAGCGGGCCTTAGCAGCCTGGTGGGAACTCCCCCTGTGCTCCCCAGGAAATCTGCCACAGAATTTTCCTGCTTCTCACTGTCTTCTGAATCTTTCAGTAAATGTCTTGCAATAATTCAGTTTTATACATTTATATATATTTCATCTATTGATCTGCCTATCTACCTACCTGATACCTCTCAAAGAGAAACAGGAGGGGACAGGTAAAGTCTCAGGAAAATCTGGCTCAAAAGCATTTAAGACTCCAGACACAGCAGTGTTATGTTTGCACACAGCCCCACATGCACATGCTCCACTGTTCACCCTTTGTATGCTCCTGGGATCTAGCAGCACGCTGCCAGCTGGTAGCCCCACCTGCATGCCCAGCCCTGCTCATGGCAGCAGTGAAACTTCCTCCAACTTGAAATGGGGCGTGACTGTCACCCTTAGCTTCTAAAATTGGCCATTAATCAGATTTAGTGGCTTAGGAGTAGCATAACGAAATCCAGGTTGGACTATAATCAAACAGAAGAGAGACTGGCTGCTTGTCATTGCTGCAGTGAGGGTGAGTACTTTGAGGAGCACCTGAGCAAATTTAGGGTGTCAGTTTCACTGATAATAGTGACACAGTTGGAAATCTCATCCTGCAGCTGAGCGGATTCCTTTTATTTTTCCCATGGATTCCAGCCACAGAATGTAAATAGCTTTGTTAGGAATCAAGACATTTTCTTTAATCCTCTCTACTAATACCTGGATTTCTTGTCCTGAGCCACCAGCAAGATCCAGCTATGCAACAACACGTGAGGTTGGAGAGTATTCTGGAGCAAGTATCTCCTAGAGGGAAGGGGAAGCACTAAGCCCTTTGAGTGATGTTCATTTCCTCATTTAAAACCCTGTGAAGTGCTGGCCACCCATTTCCAGAGATGACTAATTCAAATTGGAAACAGCAACTCCTGGGATGGTCAGGGCAACAAACAGCTCATCTGCCAAGGAAGGACTAACAGAGTCTGGCCTCCTAGCAGGATTAGTGGGAACACAACAAATTTTGGGAATCATGGGACATTGCTAAATTGTGAATGAAGCTGTATGAGACAGTCACCTGCGAGAGCAGGGAATTAGACTCACTGTAGCCTGTTCAGTCCAGGTCTCTGTTCAGTGTCCTCTGCACTGCCAGCAGCTCCCTCCAGATGTGATGCCCACTCCTGGCGTGAGGGTTCTCTCTTCAACCTCCACCACTCTGAGGAGTTGCTCTCCCAAATGGAAAGAATAAACATTTTTGCCTGTGATGTTTTTCTGTTGCTGTTCAAAAGAAAAAAAAAAAAAAAAAAAAAGAAAGAAAAAAAAAAAGAAAAAAAGAGAGAAAGAAAATGTGTGGGTACATAGCTCTGGAAATGATTGCAGAGAGATAATACCTTGCAAAGTTTATTTTCTAAAGTGATTTTGTTAGCAGTAAAATGGATAAAAAGTCAAGTTTTTATTTCTCTGAAGTGAAATTTTTACAAAATGGCTTCTCTGGAGTATTTCAATATATTTTTTTTTTTTTCTGTGCAGGAACTTGATAAAGCAACATGCACATGCTGGAGCTGTATAAAACAGCAGTGTTGTCTGACAACTGACAGGACAACAATGCCTTGCTTTGTGTGGGGATAGGGTGGCTCTAGGCATTTCTTTTATGACCTCCTGTTATTCTCCAAGAGCTCAACGGCAACCTTTTCCACCTGCCTTTGCCACTGGTTGCAGCGCCTGGGGGAAGTGTGGGATGTATTGCTCATAATCTCCCAATTTGCAGAAACCAGAGACATGGAGCAGTTGTGTCAACACAGCTTGTCTGCTGCACTGCAACCATGTACGTGTGCAGTCACGCTCATTTACCCACCAATGATCAGGGTTTGCCAGGGACAGGGGTGCCCTCGTTATTCCCCTGGTAGCGCATTTATGGTGCGTAGCTGCATTCACACTAACAAATCATTTTATTGGGCTTTTTGACATTACAGCAACAAAAGCCCGTAGGAAAACTGCTTTCCAGTTAGTTTTTCCAACACATTCAGCAAATAGTCAGAAATCATAATTTTGTCTAATTATACTTCAACATCCTCAGCTTGGCCTTTGACAGGGCTCCAGCTAGATGCAAGCTCTGACACAGCAGTGCACATCACGCTTGGTAGCATTTACCCCAAAGCCCTCATCCAGTAGCACAAACATCCCCAAACTGAGTGCCAGTCCACATCTTGAAACACCTGCAATTCCATAGCTTTAAAAAAAAAAAAAAAAAAAAAGAAAAGAAAAAGACATGGTAGGAAGGATGTTGTCCGCATCATGCAGATGGGAGACAGATTCAGTTGTTAAACACAGACAAGCAGTCCCATCAGAGGGTATCCAAGACATCTGCGTGAGGCTGACAGATACAGCCAGCAGCAGGCAACCAAACACCTAGAGCATCTGACATAGCTGCAGAGACATGTCTTTAGGTAACTCAAGCAAGCCCTGAGAGTAAAATAAGTTGTCTAAAGCAATGAAGGAAGACAGTAACAAACTAGGAACTGCTGGTTTCTTCTGAATTCAAATGTGCAAGATCTCAGTGCCTGTCTTTTCCAAAGTCACTCCCTGTCAAGCCCTCACTGGTAAGCATTATTCTCTCCTGAATATGCAGCAAAAAAAAACAGAGAGGAAAAGGCTGTCACCACACTCTGTCAGCTGGGTGGTTGAACTGTGCCAAAGGCCAGTAATCAAGCCGCTGTGCGAGAGCACCAGGAGGGAGATGGGACCTTGACGTACCCCCAGGCAGAGGCTGCTCTGTGACTTAACAGGCAGCATGGACGTGACAAATGTGTTTCTTTGGAAATGGTAACTCTACTGAAACTCTTGGGATGACTTAAATCCAGGCAATAGGCTGTGCTGTAGAAGGGATGCAAAAAGCAGTTTTTCCTCAAGATTTTATTTCAGAGCTATTTCAAATTAAAATCCAAACAACAGAGTAATTTTTCATTGCCGTGTTTTATACAATAGCATAACATCTTTAAATAGGATTCCTCATTGCAAAAGTAGCGGATTTGTTCTTCAGGTGCTTTCAGATCAATTAAAATACAATAAGAGCAAATGCAGGAAATATTTCTGTTACAGACAGTATTAATTGTGGTGAGCTCTGGGTGAAATGGAGACAACAGAAGTCAAAACCCAGAAGAAATAGAGCTTGTAAGGGACATTTCTGAAAGCTCACAATCTATAAAAGCAATGCTCCCAACCCAAATAAGCTCCCAACCCAAATAATTGCTCACCACCTGTTGTTTGTCAGACTTAGTAAGGGCTTTTTGCTGGAAGCTGCCTTTTAACACTGTATCCCCAACATAGTTTCAGGAGGAACTGTCAGCAACACGCAGAGATATTGGTATTTACGTGTCTATTCACAGCATATTTGCACTTCTCATGTTATTTCATTCCCTACTGGTGTTAGCAGGCACTTTCTGATCTAGACTGAGCTTCGTGGTTAATGCTGGGACATTTCTTATAAGCCAGCTGCAAAGAGCCAGCCCATCTAGGGAAGGCTGGAGGAGGTGGTGAAAGGCACGACCAAAGTGCCAGCAGCTGAGCAGGGAAGAGGATGGGTGCCTTGAGAGGAGGATCCTATAAATCCCCAAAGCTGCGGTGCTCCTGGCCATGTCCCGTGGTTGAACCTATCATGTGCAGGACCCAGGGAGTCACCTGAGTAGCTGCAAGGCAGCCCTGGGGAGAAAGGATGACCCCTTTTATCCACAGCTGAACTTTGTCTCTCCCTTTGGCAGCATGTTTCTCCTTCTGCCAATGACCAGATTAAAACTGAAAGGGGAGTAGCTGTAACGCAGGCATCCAGCTTTTAATAACTCAACATCCTTCCTAGGATGCTTGATGACCAACATCTCTCTTTGGCTTTTCTGCAGCTCTGTTAATGCCACAGCGCTGTGGTAATTTCTTTCAGTCTTACAAGAAAGAAGCATAAAATGCGGTATTGACTGCCTCTGACTTTTTTAGTAGAATACCCAATGCAGTCATCCCCTGGCTACAAATATCCATGGAAGAATAGATGTGTCCTTTAATAGCAAGGAGAGTGCTTAAAAAAGAACACTTTATTGCAGTGTTGCCTTCACCACAGTAAATTGCAGCATTTTCATTTTCCTGTATTTATTGCAGTGAAGTGTTTATATCACTGTGAAGCAAATATTTGCTTTCAAAGGTCACTCATTGTATCTCTCTTCCTCTGGGGATATATGTAGGTCTCTCTTAGACTTCACTATGATTCCGTAAGGCTATACAATGTTCTGGCTATGAGATTCTTTATTGCACCTGAGCACTACTAAACTAGCAGATGATAATTCAAAGTATAATAGGCAATGCATTTCCATGAGCCAGTCTCTCTTTACGTTTTTCTGTAACCCTTAGTCTCCTGTTGTGCTCCTCTGCCAGCCCTGGTGTAACATGCAAGACTGGCTCACAGGGAATTTGATGTAAGTTGCCCCATTCTGTTGACTTGGCACATGACATTTTTTGTAACAACATTTGGACATCTGTCTTTTAAGAGAGCATTACGTATGTTTGTCTGTGAACCCAGAGGGTTTCTCTTTTCTGAAACAGAGAGACCAAGATCCTTGTGAAATTTTGCAACTGCATCTGTGTATACAATTACTGCAAGTATGAACACAAATTGACTGAGTGCGTGCAAGTGGCTATAACTTCTGTAGCAACTCTTTTTTTTTATCAAAGTTTAACATCTAAGCACCTTAACATAGTACATCACAACTTTGTTTTGCTGATCTGTCTCCTCTGAAGTAATCATAGACAAAATAAAAAATAGCTAAATGAAAGTAAAGAGCACATTTTGGAGAGGTTATGCCCAGTCATATTGAGGTTTTGAAATCATTGTAGGCTTTTGATACTTGATTCAAATCAGCTTGAATGAGAACAGAATGCAAAATATCACAAGGAATTTATTTCCTGAGGTCCCCAGTAGAATCTTTGGTCAGTTCCCATTTTACTAAAACAGCAGTGGGTTTTAGTGGGCCAAACACAAACCACTACTTCACGCTTTTGAAAGCCCATCCGGCAGTCAGTGAGTGCAGCTCCACTACTGCTCACCTTTGCTTGGCCATTCCTGTCATCCATTGGTTTCAGTGTTCTAATAAATCAAGAGGACCACATATAGGCCCCGCATTTTTTTAAAAAAAAATCATAGAGGGAAAACCTAATTTGTACTGTAGTGATGTAATTCCCTTTAGAACATACAAATATGTTTTCTGTGGGACTTTATAGATAACAGGGTTTGTTGCTGGAATTTCATGAAATTGGAACTGAATTTAAGCATGTATGGGGCTTTTCTTATCTCTAATCTGTCCTAGTCCACCTTTAGAATTGCAAAATCTGAAAAAAAAAATAATTAAATCCATTCCTAGCCACATGCAACATATATGCACTTTATCCTACTGTCTGCAAATGAGTAACCTTTATTGATTCTTGAGCATGGTTTTCTATTAAGTAAAGTTGAACCAGCACTGCTGCAGGGTACTTTTGTTTATGACTAAAACTTGATGTAAACTGACTTGTCTGGTAGAATGCTTTTTGCTATTTCTCAATCCATTCTAAGTGCTTTACAAATACCAAAAAAGCTCAACAAACCTGTCAAGTTCAATCACTTGCTACAGAACATCTCTCTGGTTACAACCTCTGACATTTTTTTCAGTTTGATGCAAAAAAAGGATGCATTTGTCACTAAAATGTCAACTGATGCTTCTAATAAACCAAAAAGGAAAACTCCAAAGAAAAATCAAGAAGTTTCACCTCTTTGTTACTTTGTTGTACCACCCAACACTTTTGCTGGTTTGTGATCAGAACTGAATAAAAGATCAAAAGTCAGGCTGGAATCTACTTGAGAACTGAGTTTTCTGCACATTTTTTACTATCTGTGGTGACTGACAAGCAGACAGCATTATTAGTTATTGTCAGGAGAAGCACTCATCTCCCCTTCACTTGCTTACAAGTCTGTAATCATTGAGCTCACATGGGATATGCTTAGAGACTGAACCATATCCCCTGTTTACAATGAGGAAAACACTACCAAATAGACATAAACCAGGACCAGTTTTCTGCTCGTCACAGTGAGATGTATACACCAATTAGATCAGCTCCAAAATCATGTCTAAATTTTTGTGACTTTTGCTAAAGATTGATGCTGTTCTTCTGCCAGCACAAGTGTAGCAAGGGATCCAGGCAGAGGAGAATATTTTATTGCTGTGTCAGATATTTAATGCTGAGTTTTGCCTCAGTCTGGGAAAAAAACACTGTTTGTGAAGCAGTGACTGATCTAGTGCCAGCCTGTGCCAGGTGGGACAGGAGTTTGGACAATGGGCCTTTATCAAAATAACTTATTTTTGTCCCAGCCAAGCTGGCTCTATTTGCTGATCAGGAACAACTTCTTCATGAAGCTCCATAATGTGCCACAAAAAGTAATGTGTGTGCAGCAGTGGGGTGGGATGGTTGGGGTGGCCTTGAGAACCTACCCACTCTTTCACGTGCCCTTCAGGAGGAGACCAATTCCTGATTCAATTTTTCGTCCTAATCCTCAGAGTGTGACAGTTTTGCAAAGCTTATTTACTGCTGTTTGTGAGCATCCTTAAAGTGCCTGATACCAGTTCTGAATATTAGCCATGAAAATAAGCTCCACATTAGCATCATCTGGGGCTGCAGATGAGTTGCTTAAGCTTGGTCCTTCACACCATTGTGACCGTGCAGCTGGCAGAATAGAGTGGACTTCTTTTCCAGCATATATTTGGGCTCCTGAACATTGTGTGACCCTTCGCAGAATGTCAGTCTCCCTCTGACAAGGATGTAGCGATGCGCTCAGTGATGAAAGTTTGATGCCATGGCAGTAGCTTCAGGGCTGGCTCTCCGAGATGGATTTCCTCCTGCTGTATCTTCAAAGAGGAAAAGCATCCATGAGTGAGGGCAGGACTAATGTGAAAGCATGAAGGTCACATATTCCTTCGTAGATAAGAAAAACAGTAAATTTGTTGCTGGAGCTGCAGAAGAAATGCAAGGAGTGGTTGGCTTTCCTTACACATTTCTAAGCAAACGGTGCGATCCAGGAAATATCCCTTCCACCCAGCTGTACCTGTTCAGTTCATACTCCTGTTGTGCTGGTGGAAAGTGCTGTCAAAGCAGTAAGCGGATTCATCTCAGATAGCAAATCATTTGCTTTTAAAAAGATTTATTATTGTTAAAATTTTACAGCCACACTCTGCCGTGACTTATCTTGTTTTATAAAGGCTACACGTACCACAAAGACAGGACAGAAAATAGCCCCTGGGATTTTTCTTTCCTACAGCAGCTTAACTGAAAGCTGCTTTTGTCCTCTTTCTGTAATTTAGCATGATGGCATGTGCTTTATGGCTGTTTATTCTCAGTCCCCCACAACTTCCCCACCTCCTCTGCACCTGGGATTAGGTTTTTCTAACATTCTAACATTCAGTGAGCAGTAATTTGCAATGTGGCATGCTTGAATCGAGCAGAGAAATAAGCCAGTGTTGTGGTTATAAAGACCTGACAGATGGCAGGAGGACCCGCCTTTCTTAATCAAGTTATGCTCAGTAATCAGAGCTAGCTCGAATTTATAACAAAAAAAGAAACCCTAACCAAATGAAGATTATTGGGCTGCATCCTGATCTTGGGTTAGGACGAGCTCAGTGGCATTGACAACACCAGATAAGTCCTACAGTCTTTTCACCTGAAATGAAGGATTCACTCAGGTAGATAACTTCACCCAATCCAGCTGTAAATATTATTTCAGAGTCTGAACTAGAGCATCCTGGACAAGTCATTAGCTGATAAAAATCTGCAGTTTCATTGTCTTTAATTTCACCGGAGATAAATTGTCTGAGTGTCCAGCCCTCCAAGCAATGCAGTTGAAATATAGGATGCAAGCAGCATAGGCTTGACCTTGATCTCCTTCAAATTAAGGCTTTTAATTCTAGGGAAGAATAAGTGGGTCTGAAGCCCACTTCTGGTACCAAACAGTGCCCCCTGAATCTCCAGATGTGATGTGTATAGCTTTTGAATCATTAAGGAAAAAAGAAGGATTCGTTTTTCCTCAGCAAACATGGTAAGAATAGATCCTTGTTCCTCAAGAGCAATTAATAGCACAGGAGTAAAGCACCACCTTGACAAATACTGTGTGCTCTGTGCCGTATAGGAATGACTATCCGAAATGAAAGAGTTTGAGTGAGGGCACTCATAATAAAAGCACTTCTGGGGGACTGACATTTAAACACATCTCAATGCTTCAGGGAGCCTAACCACACTGTTTCTTTCCCTTTTTGCTGTCTTCCAGGCTCGCAGGCATCTGAGCACAACTTCTTGATCTGCAGCTTCCACAAACACACCCACAGCTAAAATGGCAGAAGACGCGGATATGCGCAATGAGCTGGAAGAGATGCAGCGGCGTGCCGACCAGCTTGCTGATGAAGTGAGGCCAATAGCTAAGCAGGAACCCTGGGGCTGGGTGTGGGTGACAGGCAGGGCCAGGAACAGGAGCAGGTCTGGAAGAGGAGTTCTGGGACTGATTCTGTTTTCTGTCAGCTTGACTCGGAAAGCAGAACTGGAAAAGAGATGAAACAATTTAACGTCATGTTTGGTCCAGATTAAGTAGTCTAGATTAAGATATTTATTGATCACAAGTTTAGTTCAGGTGCTAGGACGTGCATCAGTTTGACTGACCTTAGAGCAAAAAGCAGCAATATAATGTTGTCTGAGGATTCCTTCAATCTGCCAAACCTACGCAATATTAAATGTCACCAATTAGGTGACTGAAAAGTAGCTGAACACTGCAGACTGTGTTTCTAAAGTGGAACACCAGCTGTTCCCAGCACCACCGCTGCACCGTGCAGGTGAGGGGAGTGCACATGTTAGAGCCCACAGCTGCCCCGGGATGCAGTGGGAAGTGCTGCATCGTGAGCCCTCCTGGGGGCTGAGGATGAGGAGATTGCCATCACCCGCCGATGGCCTGATTTAGGGGGCTTAAAAGAGCATAGGAGAGAGCATAGGAGAAACATGCTGTCAGCATGAGACTGCACATTAGTGAGGGAAACTGTATCTTGCCAAATCTAAGTGGCTTTTCCTTTTTTTTCCAGTCCCTTGAGAGCACCCGCCGAATGCTGCAGCTTGTTGAAGAGGTAAGGACTGCATTTTATTTGAACTTCTGTTGCGAGCAAAAGTGATGGAGACTGACACACCAGGAGGTTCCTTCTTCCTTTTACTCACATTGTTAGGGCATGGCCATGGCTTTTTGTACCACTCTGTCCCTCATCCTCCCCCAGGCACAAGGGTCATTCGAGACATCGGGCCTCAGCTGTCCAGTGTTGAGCTGCAGGCCAGCTGCTGAGGCACGATGTTTTGCCCATGTCTGAGTATCCATTGAGCCAGGCTGCTCAAGATAAGGCAAGGAAACAGCTTCTGAAGGTGACCTGGACTGAGGGACAAAAAGCTGAGTTTGCTGCAGAGCTCCTGGAGCCTCGTGTTGGCACCGCCCTGATGTCCTTGCCATATTGCTGCAAGTGGGGAAGGTGAGAAAGGCCCTCTGCCTCTTTGCCCTGTCCTCTTTGATACCTCCTTCTACAAAACTACTTGCAGCTATTTATAAAGCATCAGTCAGCACAGCATTAAGTGCCACTTTACACATCTCTGAAACATTTATTAGGGTTTCAAGGCTTATGAGATGTCCTAGATCAACAGCTCTGGAGAAGGAAGTTCTCTGTTTCCACGGTGCAGGGTAAGGGGACTTGCGCTCAGACCCCACGGCTAACAGCCTACACCCACCTGCAGGGGTCACCCCCAGAAGGAAAAAGCAATTTGCCCTCATTTCACCCTCTTCGTAACAAAGGGCTTTAAAAGCCGGGTGCTACCAAACTCAGTTCAGGTTAGAGCGATCAGGCATCAGATGGTGGAAAACTTTGCTCCTGCCTGACAGGCTGTGTTATTTCCAGACACCATGTGAGCTATGTCTCTGGAACAGGTGACATTTTTAATCAGGGTCATCAGTACTGGCAGTCCCGGTACTCCTGACAACTGGAGGAGTCTCCAGCAGAGACAACGGGCAGAACATGACATCAGATCCCATGTCCAGGAACAAGCACAAGCCCAGCAGTAGGCTTCATGGCCTCAAAATCAATCAGGACTGTGGAGATCAATGGAGTCCAGTGGAGACTAAATTTCCGTGTACAGATAGACGAGCAGATGGGTCATTGAGCATAGTAAGCATCACTTCTCTGTCACAAACACTTCAGACCCGAGCCCCTTGCAGCTAAAGCACGCTCTTGTCTTGCGAGCAATCTGCCCATTTTCTCTGCTCAACTCCCTGGATATGCCATTTCTAACCTTTGCTTCATGTCACCTCCCAGCTAGATGCAGCTCCTGCTTTAAATCACTTCACTGACATGCACAAGTCTTACATGTGTACCTCCACAAACACAAGCCTGGAGAGCCCGCCGCCCCAAAATGCCTGTGATTGAAATAGACAACACAGATGATGAGTGGGAAGAAAAAGAGGCACAGGAAAGGGAAGTGATTTGCCCAGGGCCAAGCCATCGGTAAATATCAGCCCTGTCTCTCCCAAGCTGTATTTGTGACCTGTGCACTGCTTGAGTTTTCCTAACATATTGAACGAGCATATTGTGAATGCCACTGGAATTTTGGTATTAAATCACAGCAAATGGCAAAGTGGGAGGAGAACTGGGACTGCTGCATTTACCAATGAATTTATGTAGGACTCTAGTGCTTCTTGGAAGAGCACAGCATCTCTCTGGACCTGGCTTTTATTCAGATGCTACAGTATCTTCCTGTGCAAACGCAGAATTTTCTAAAACTAGCCATGAGTAGTCAAGGGAATTCATTTACAATGAGCTGAATATTATTTTCACTAATGTGACTACAAAAGACCTTTAAAATTCTCCTGTGCTATGAACAGCTAGGTGATTACTCAGACCCCATTTTCTAGGTACTTTACAAAGCATGCAGCAGCTAGGGAGTGAAAGATTTTAGACTAAAAAAACAAGTGGCGAGTGTCTTTGAAATTGAACTTGTGTTTCTCTGACTTAATAGACAAAAAAAAAAAAAGAAAAAAAAAAAAAAAAAAAAGAAAAAAGATAAAAGAAAAAAAGAAAGAAATCCAATTAGACTCACTTGCTTAGCACAGCCTGTCTAGTGAGTAGAGATAGAAAATATTCTTCCTCAAAGAAAGAATGCTTTTTACTTTATTCTCTTGATAAAACAAATCCAGTACTCCTTAACCAGGAAGAGCATGCTTCCACATTTAAGCATTATTCCTATATACGTATATATGGATTCCTGTCATGGTTGGCTCCACTCTGCTAGATGCTAGGGAAATACAGAATAAACAGCCTGACTTGGCTCCGCTCCAGAGACAGAGGAGTGCTGTTTGCTCAGGGAAGGCCTATAGCAGTACAATGCTGAAATGAGGCCAGAGCGTGAGGGACAAAACCGATGTCCACAAAGGACCTTCTGGGCCCTCCTTGCCCCAGAAGACTCAGCTGAGTCTGAAGACTAAGCTCTGCTGCTGTTTACAGGAAATGTCAGCGAGAAAAATTGAGCTGTTCTCCTTGCTGAAGGACCAAATCTGTTACTGCAGCTTATTTTTATAACTGAGCTTTGCAAGGAGCTGATTGTTTCAGCCCTAGCACAACAGGAGAAGACAGAAGAAGTGGTGAGTGGACATTGTAAAGTGACTGCTGCTTTGCCTGAGGGCAGCTATGTACTGGGACGATGTATTACAAAAATCAGTTTGCTCTGTGGTGCTTGGCATACCCATGCAACACATAGCTACATCCACATTAACCAATGGCATTGGAACTACTCACTACTCACTGTCATAAATACCTGCATTTCATTACATTGCTGTGCAATGTTTCCACCAAAACATAAAATAAAAATAAATTAAGCAGGAGAAGTAAGACTAAAACACAGTTTGTAGCTGACTTTCTCATTATCTTCTTGTTCAAGCTTTTAACCTCTGAGCCAACCTTACGAAATACAGAATAACACAGTAGGAGAAAAACCATGAGTCCACTACCATATTCTAGTGGAACCACCATCACCTTTAAAAAAATCAATCTTTGTAGGGTGGAAAAGAAGATAGTTTCTAGCTCTGACGCAGCAAGGGAAAAAATACCAACAAGATCAGTAGTGCAGAAAGCCCAGCAAGAAAGCACTTAGCAACGAGCACAGACAAAAGAGTTGTTTTGTACATTCAAATCCAGACAGGACTATTTCTCCTCTTACATACGGTAGAGTTAGAGTCAAGTTTACTAAGATATCAGAGCTGAAATGGTAAGTTATGGAAGTCTGATAACGTCACGATGCTGCTTGGAACAGGACTCTGAACATACAGCAGGCCATTTTACTCACCTCTTTCATTTGTGATTGGAAAGTTTCCTGTGACATTATTACCACAGTCAAATTATTACCACAGTCAAATGCCCTTTAATTATAGACTAAAGAATTTTTAGAAAAATCTAGTAATTTAGATTTTGATCCAAAGCTTGTGAAAGCTGATTTGAAAAATCCCTTTGACATCATTAGCTATTGGAATGGTTTTACTTGGACAAGTGTTTTAATCTGTGTAATTCCACAGAAACACATATCTGGCACAGAGGAAGGTGATTCATAATTCTGGTGTCAGTGCTTGCCACACAGGATGAAACCCCATGTAGCTGGGTCTACCAGCTGGATAACACTGGAGTCAGGGACATTGTGCTAGATGAAAACCAGGCACACAGGATTTGAAGGGGGTTATACACAGACCTGCGTTGGCTCAGGATCTGAGCCCCAGGGTGAATTTACAGGCTCAGAGAAGTAACATGGCTCTTCAGTCAGGCACTGAGAGACATTACAGTGTTAACAGGGTGACAGTGAACCTGGAGCTGGAGTTGATGAAATGTATTACTACGGATGACTAAAAGTGTTTCTTTGACCACATTTTTGTCTTTAGGGTGTTGGCATGCCTCTTTAGTGTCACTGGGAACTGCTAGCAGTCTCAGCCTGTCCTGGTTTATAATTGCCTGGGTTAATTTATTCAAAACAAACTCTATAATCCATATTGATTAAAGCAAAATTCTTCATTGAAGAGGAAGTTTATGTGTTCTTCACATAAGTGAGAGTGTATATCTGTTTTTCAGGCTACCTCCTGAAACATAGAGGAAGGGATTTCTAGAATTTGGGTTCTCTATCTGATGCATTATTCCCTTCTATTGTTAAGAAAACCAAAGCTTGGGCTTAACCACAATTGGAGTAGCTGCCTTTTGTAGTGGGCATGGATAGGAAACACACTGTATTTCTGCAGGGACTGGCGAGCCCTTCCTGACTGGGAAGAAGTCTTCCCAATTCCCTTCTTTGGGAAATTCAGTGACAGAACAGTAATAAATACAGCAATGCATTTCCCCTCCAAAGTGCTGGGCAAATTACAGTGAATGTCTTGTAGATTAATTTAACGGGCTTTGAGTGAGACCCTACTATATATATATATATAAAAACAAAACAAAACAAACAAAAAAAAAACTTTATAAAGCTGTTACAGAAGATTGAGGATAATGTATATTAAAGACTGCAGCAGGGATCCAAATTATGTTGTTAAACTGGCTTCACTGAAGGACATTGCCTTAGGATGATGTATCTAAAAGCTGAATTAAGCTTTAAATTAAGCTGAATTAAGTTTTAAAATCATATATTCTAGCTTTCTGATCAGTAGTTTAGCCTGTGGTCCAGTGGAGAAACTGGGTGTGTGTTTCACAGAAAGCATGTTGAAGTTGAACCCAAACCAGTACTCCTTGCTGGTTTACCTTTCTCCAAACACTAGAGCATACTGTTACCCAAAGGTCGAAGGACCTTGACTTTCATAAGCTGTATGGGGTCTGTAGACATGGTGCTATTTCCCCTAATGTAACTAATTTTTTAAAGTCAAAAGCAATGGCCTCCTGCTATGAGGGGTCATCCTGTGAGCAAAGTTTATCAGGTCTGCATACCCCAGTCTTTGCAGAAGAGTTGGCAACGCACATCAGTGTCGGTTGAAATCAAGGTCTGTGAGGATATGCAGGTTGACCTGCTCACTCTGAGAGTCAGGGCTGAGCATGTTCAAGGGCTGTGTGGGAAAGATGAAATGCTTTGCCACCTGCAGTGTACCTGTTTTATGGATAAAAAGAGGAACTCCAGAGCTGTCAGTTTAATGCCTCAACAAAAGCAATTCATGCTGTGCCATTTTCTTCTAAAGAACAGGAGTGTGAGATGTTTGCTGTACTGTGGCAAAATCCAGTGGCCCAAATTCTCCTCTCAGGTGCAGCAGGAAGAGAAAGAGAGTCAAAAGTGAACCCAAAGAGACAAGGATGCTGAGAGATGGATTGAAGTGGCATATGCTCCATGAACTTTGCAGGACCCCATCAAAGATATACTTTTCTGCTCTCCAGCTTGAACAATCCTAAGCATCCCATTTTCTGAGAACCCTTATTTGCTGCAAACTAGATGGAGGATTGCCGGTGCAAGGATTGGAGGGTCTTAACTAATTCCTCCATTGCACAGGAAGACAGAAACACCCTAATCCTGGGGAAAGTGTACCGTTAGCAGACATTTTCATAACACCACAACCTCACTACTTCTGCCCATGTACGGGTTCCCATGTAGGATCTTGCTGATGTTGTGTGGGTGGGAACCTTTCCTGAGCTCCTGGACTGGACAAATCCCAACCCCGGCACCCACCTGCTGCCGTGACATGGGCTCATTTGGGAACCTGTTATCAAGGTTTTATGATCGGCCATTGTATAACATATTCTGGGCTGGCAACTTGCAAACACAGCTTTCGTCACCTCCTGCTACACACTCTCTAAGCAACCAGTTTGCGTGTGTCTGCTGACACCTGCTCCCACTGACCAAGGGCAGTTTCTGTGGTGGTTTTAGTGCAGGGAACACCAACGTGTTCTGTGCTTGGGAAATTTCTCTCATAAGCCCCAAATACATTTCATTGGTACCTTTCTTCCTCTGTATTCCTTTAGACGAAGAAAGATTGAGAGTTCTAAAGATGGCTTGGCCTGTTTTCACTGAGGGTCAGATACCCAGAGTGTTTCTCTCCTGCTCAGATGTCTGGATGATGAGCACATTTGCCAAATAGCTCTGTTTGGTTTTGATCTATCTAAAAAATCAGTCACAATGGAAATTAACTTTTGGGAAAGGCTGGATCTGTTTTAAATGTACAAATGTGATTTTATATATATATTTTCAAATTGTCTGTGCATGGTTATTTTTTGTGAAAAATCAATTAATGCTTAATCAAAACTTAGAATGAGAGGAGATTGTCACTTGATGTCTGAATCACCTCTTGTCTTTGTCAGTGAGCATCTTTTTATTAGCTTCAATGTGCTTTGGATTACATCTCAGATGCAGACAAGTGTATTCAATGCACACTCTAATATTTTCACATTAGGATTAATGCTGTGGCAGTCTGAGCTACAGGTCACTTTCTTAAGAGACAGAGTATTGCCTGATGAAATGAAACGGTATTGAGGGCCAAATAAGTAGCAGAAAATTGCATCTCTTTAACTCCGTGCAAGGATTTAATACAAAACACAAACCATAAGGTCCAATTGCTGAGTTCCTCTCTCAGCATAGGTCTCATTCACGTCACTGGGCAGCTCAACTGCATATAGGCAGATTGCTCAGATCTCAAAACCTGCAGAAACAGGTCAGATGGCTAACAACCATCAAGCATTTCTCAGTCGGTCTATGTTGGACTCACTAAAAGCCAACACCTATAACACCACCAGCTGCAGGTTTTCTAAGCCCAGTGTTCAGAAAGCTTCAATGTCACACCGTGCTGTATTTACTCAGACCCAAGAGGACTCAGGATCCAAGCAACCTCCCTGTGTTTCCATGATGTATGTTTTGTTGCAATACATATAAGTCATTCTTGGTAAGCCACCTTGGGTACCAAGAGCATAGAGAGAGCACCGTAACAAGCTACCTGATATCTGCTGCTCAGCAGATCTGATCTTGTCCCACAGAAAACTTAGGATCATTAATGGCTTCCTTACTGTAAATAGGCAAATCTAAGATTACTCTTGGACTCTAAGTTTGTAAAGGCTGTGAAAATAAAAGCTGGCTGGGATTCAAGCAAGTGCAATATGAGCTTGAAAGGAGAGCAAGCAGCAGCAGCACCTGGCAGACAGCTGGCCCAAGGGCAGGAGACTTCTCTCCACCTGCCAATTCCCACAGGGACTGAAAAAAGGAGGGGGGGGGAGCGGAAGGGAGGGAGGCGGAGGGGGGCGGGGGGGGGGGGGGGAACCAGGCTGCATAAATTCGATGCTCTTCCCAGTTCCTACAGTGACGCAGACACTAAAGACGAGCGGGAGCGCAGAGGGAGGCAGACGAGAGCGCAACAAGGGGCATCTTGCATCCGTCTTGAACTGAGTGGGGTACTCTTGAAGCAGAGCAGAGAAGCACCAGCTGCAGCCGCCAGCCAGCCCTCGAGTGCTGGTGGGCTGGTAGCTGAGTCGCGGCACGCAGCGCTCTGCGGGCTAGCCTGCGAGCACCCCGGAGTGCGCCAGTGGCGGAGAGACGCCACTGCTCCCCGACGGAAAGAGTGATGGCAGGAGGGATAATATGAAGCCTTGAATGTGCTTCTGGGAGGGGGAGGACAGTCAGAAAAACAAACAAACAAACAAACAAACAGAAAAAAAACAGGAGGGATGGACAGGACACAAGGTTTCTCTTCCTCATGTTCCTGTGTAACTGTGGGTAAGCAACTGCCTCTCCCTTGGCCCCTGCAAAATCAGCACCACCAATTTTATCTACTTCACAGGGACATGGGTGGCTTTCTGTTCAAGGAAGCAGCTAAATTACTGCCACGCATGTCCAGGTAACTCCCCTGGCAAGCTGTTAGGTCACAGAGGACTTCATCTTTTATTGAAATGGAACAGTCAGGATATCGTTCAGGCCATTAATTATTCACAGATAACACTGCTCTAAGCAGAACAGACCTAGTTTTTCCTTTGTAATTAAAAAGGAGCTAATCTAATCTGTGATATAGCTTCGTATCACAGCACCCAGAAACCTGAGACACCTGGTCACACCCCAGAGTGGTGATAATGCATGCAAAAACTGTATTTGTGAAAGGTGCCCTGATGCTGGTTCAGGCAGGAGGGAGCTCGGAAGTGCTTAGCTTTGCCTAAGCACTGCTCTCAGTGAAGGTGATGGTGATAAGACTCCAGTTAACCTTAGCAGGAGCCAAGATAGGATTGGCATGGAGGGTTTTAAAAGTCCTGCCTTAAAGTTTAGTCCAAGGTCCATTGATAGACACTAAAGGTGACTGTTGGATGAATTAAAATTTGGCTCAAAACCTTACCTATTAGGTCTCTGAGCCAAAAAAATAAGATTTAATCCTACTAAATGTTAGCCTGCCTTAAAATGGATTTCCTAAAGAGGTAAGCTCTCTGACTTCTGTGTTACAAAGCACTATGGCTCATTACCAAACATGTTTGGGTGCCATCTATTTCTCCTGTGGGATGAGCATACATCTGCAGTGTCAACACCGCATTCTTCTGTTCTCCTGCTCAGAGAACTTGGGAACAAATCCTCTTTATAGAAATGTCTCTCGCATAAAGTGATTATTTAATCTCATGGCCTGGGACTTTGTGTTTCTGCAGTAGTTCAGTGTCCCAGTGAATCGTAAAGGGCTAATGGTACAACCGAGAGTACACAGCTCCCTTTATGGTGCCCAGTCACATAAGGGCTGTGGATAGTGCCACCAGCCCTTTATGACCTTGTCATTCCTTTCACTGTTTTTCTTTTGTCTTCCTATGTCCTATGCCGAGGACTGAGAGTTCCCTCACTGATCTCTCTTTCTCTCTCTTTCTTCTCCCCTTCTCTCTCCTTACCTTGCTACCACTATTGGGATGTAGAGTAAAGATGCTGGTATCAGGACTTTGGTTATGTTGGATGAGCAAGGAGGTAAGTTCAGATTGCTTCAGTAAGGACGTTAAACCATTCTCAAAGTACTGTACTATCTGTGTGCAACCCTGAATCCCAGGGCCATAAAACATGTATGGTTATGCATGAGACCCCAAGAATCTCTTTGCCTTCAGCTTCACTGTCTGACAAAGGAACATACAATAGCTGTGTAAGAGTCTATACTTCTTTTGTTCTGTTTCCCATTAATATCAAAGAGAGCTTCAGGCTGAACTCATCAAAATCATCTTTTTTTCAGCAAGTATTGGGTCAAGATCCAGCTACATGATGGGAAGATTTGCCTCCCTAAATATAAAATCCAACATTATTTAAGCAGGTGCTATGTAATTTTCTCACTTTTTTAGCTACAAGTGAAAGGCATGCAATATATGCATCCCAAGAGAAGCTAAAATGGTTTGGCTTGTGAAAAATTCATTTTTTGTTGTTGTTGTTTGTTTGTTTGTTTGTTTAGTACAAAAATGTCAGTGAGGATAACAGGAGATTAACATTAAAATCTACAGAACGACTGTCTCATTACAAGTGACCATATATGAGCCTTTAAACTTAGACGAGTCCCTGCCTCTGGATGACAGTGACGAAGACAGAGGTAGATGTATTCAGTGCATCCCAGGAAATTACATTTTTGCCCTTCATGATATCACAAAGCAGCAGGTAGCTTCTCCTTCCCCCCCAAATAAACCAGTATTTGCTGCAGACCCACAGCAACATCAAAAGGGAGTCTCCAAACAGAAGTTAATCAACAGAGTATGAATTTCTGCTGCTCTATATCAAACCAGCCCCCCAAATGCCCGCATTATTATTTATTATGTGGCACAGTGTGAAACTATTAGGAAAAAATTTCTACAGAGGTGATGCTCTGTAGCTCAGCAAGCCCCAGCAACGATTATAGGCAATGTTACAGCATTATTGGGAAATGGACTGCATAACCCAACAAGCCCTTTTCATCTATTACATCCCTGCTTCTCTGGTACTAAAATGAATGAAAAGTAATAACAGGGCCAAAACTGAAAGTATTTTCTTCCGTTTGCTGTTAGGTACATGCATTATTGCTTCTTGTATTTTATATTTTCCTTTTAAGGAAAAGAAATTAAACTAACAAAGTTTTTCTCATCAATTTGCCTTGACAAGAAAAATATTACAGATGTTATCTATGGATGTTTCTTATTTCCTGAATAATGTCAGCAACAGAACTATCACTGAATACAGAAAAACAGATTATGTTGAAACAGATACAGCACCTGTGTAAATAATGTTTTGTTTCAGAAGTGTATTAACACTTGAAATAAATCATAAATACTGTCAGAGAAAGTCTGTAAATATCCACTTGTACCCAGTAGGGTAATTCAGGGGCAGATCAGCTGAAACTTTAGCAGTGCCTCTAACTTCCCTTGTGTTTAGCCTTGGGAAAGTAGGTTTCTTTTCTCTAACTGTTGTTTTTCCACAGATTGCTAGGGGAGATTATTTTATTTTTAACCTCTTGTTTATTTATTTATTTCCTTTGGAGGAAATTTCCTTTGATTAATACTGGTAAACCCCTGTACTCTCGAGTTATCCCACTTAGTCATACTAGGAAGGACTGTCCATGTGAGCCAAGGTGCTGAGGCTGGACCCTCTGATCTCTCTGGAGGTCAGGAAGCTCAGTATTAAACTTGTATTGACACTGAAAACTGGCATGTATGTTGTATGGCCAGAGACATGGGTAGCCGATACTTACAGGAAGGAATCAGACAACTTAAAAGCCTCTGTAAATTGGTTATGGTCATGTCTTAAGTGGTTCAGTAAATTAAGGTTGTGATTATAATGGTATGGGTTTCTCAAGAAAAAACAACCTAACAATGCTACAAACCCTGGGAATTTTGTAACTGCTGTACTATGTTAAATGTTTAATTATGTTTGTCCATTTTAGCCACATATAGCTGTTATAATTCCTTATTTATTTTATTAATTTATTTTAGTGATAAAAGGCTTACATTATTGGGCAAAATACACTAATGATTACCTTGAATCCTCTGTAATTAGTGCAATGTGTGCAACTCATGGATGTCTCAACAGATTATGAGATTAAAGAAATCATTTGCTAACACTGCCATGTGATCTCTTGTCAGCTAACTGCACAAATCACTTAAGATTATTAGGTGTTAAATAGACAAAAACCATGACATTGATCTTTCCAGTGGGCGGCAAGTAGAATATCTAATCGTTGCAGTTGCTTAAAAGCCCTGTTTCTAGATTTCTTTACAAAATTGTTTGCTAAGTTAAACATACCTCAGAAGAAAAACTTCTCTGACCTAACCTCAGTCTCAGTAGTACAAAGCAGAACTCCTTTTTTGACATCACAAGCAGAAGTCTGTGGGATCATAAAAGCAAATACTGTAATGCTATACAACTTGGTACTCACACGGCCAAGGAAGCCTGGCTAGCTCCTGCTGCCTAGCAGTTTGGTGCAACAGACCGCAGTCTGTTGTGACCCTACAGAAACACAGAGCTTCACAAGCAATTTCACTACTCCTTTATCCCAGAGGATGGGGCTGCCAAGACAACTAGAGACCTCCTCCAGTACCCTTTGGAGTCACTGAGTGGGAATCTGAGTGGGCTTTTGGAGCAGTCCCTGTGCAAAACAGAGTGTCACTGCCTTTTGGGCCAGGTATTCTCACCCAAAGCAGTTGCACAGTGTCCTCCCCTGAGGGAGCCCACAGGGAGGAGCTGAGGTTGGCTGCTCCTGAATGAGATTTTATCCATCAGTGAGAAAGTCTTTCCCACAGCCTATCTACATCCATAATGCTTACCTTTTTTTAACCTGGCCATTAGTCCAACTCCCCTGTTGAATTACTTAAATACACATATAACATTTTAAACTAAAATATTTATATTCTACACTAAAAATGTCATGCTGCAAAGGGTTATTGACTAGTAACAATTGCTGTCCTTATTTAAATTTCTTTAAAACATGCTTGCTTAGAAAAATGTTAACATTGGGATTCATGTTGGTAAAAAGCAGCGTGTATAAATTAAACTGACAGTACACAGAGGGGATATGAACATAAACCTGGACTGAAAAACTGGTGGTGGTCCCAGAACAGTAGCTTTTTTCCTCCAGTGGGAGGAAATATCCTTCTCAGAAACTCCCATCACCAACTCCCATGGGAGTATCAGCAAGCAGAGCAATCTGGACCTTCAAGAATGTTTGTGTGTGTGTGTGTGTGTG
>CM021767.1:1021496-1130823 GCA_011076525.1 Nettapus auritus
TGTGTGTGTGTGTGTGTGTGATGATATCCTCACACAACTTATTACAAAGGATTTTTTTTTTCTTGTATTCAAAGTGAGGTGGGGGGAGAAACATTTCCAATGACAACAGCAGCCACACAGCCCTTTTTCATCCAAGACAGAGGAGTATCTATAATTTTACTGAGCTGCAAAAAAAGTGTCAATGCAACTGAATTTTTCTCCCTGCACTAGAGAAACTGCAAGTGCACAGCCAGCAGTGGCAGTGACTACAGAGAGGAGCTTAATCTACCCAAAACATCTGTACTGCAGATCAAGTTGAGGTATGGAGGTAAAACTTTGGAATAACCAGGCAAACCCACATGTAAAACTCAGCTGACAGTGCCCTTGCCAGCTGAGCTCTCTACAGCTATTGCATGAGTTTTGAGTTTTCCAGCTTTCTGTGAGTTATGGCTGACCTGTTCCTATGGCACTGGACAAGTAACTGTAGCAAATACAAACATAATTAAAAATTCTTTCTGCCTGAGAGCAAAACTATGGCCTCATGTGCAGGCCCTTTCCCCAGCTTATTTCCTACTTAACACCTACCACAAAAATTGATAGGCAGTGAGATGTCAGAAGCAGAGCTGCTAAAGGCACTCCAGCAACACCTATGAGCCAAGCTGATTACAGTCAGAGATGGTTTGCTAATTAATGAAAAAATGGTGGATGTCAACCATTCCAGATTCTACAGGGAAAATGGCATTAATTATGTTGAAAGTGTAGTGCAGAACAAAAGACAAACGAATCCCTCACAAAAGCAGGTTGTGTCTCATCTATCGTTATTTTTAGCACCACTAGATGTGGGCTCACAAGCACTCCCCCCAGCCTCCTTCCATTCGTATGCATGCTTGGCAATGCCTTTCAGAGCAGTAGGTCAGGACTCAGGCTTTCTGAAAACACTGTCCTAGAAATGTACTTCACTCCGACATGATTCTTCTTTATGGTAAATGGGATCACCAGCTATCATTGGAAATAGTTAATCTGCTGATTCTCTTTCAAATTCAGCCCTCTTGTATGCAATTATGATTACAATGTGCTCTTAAATGTCCTTTTTTTTTTTTTTTTTTTTTTTCTTTTTTTAATTAAAATTATCCTTGGTGGAAATTGCTTCATTGCACCATACACCAGGCAAAGGGCACATTCCCTTCTCCAAAGGCATTTCACTGACATTCAAGAAGCCCTGGCCCCAATGCTGGCCACTAGTTGAGGAATATTTATTATAAATTGCAGATGGAATGCAAAGGTAGAGCACACCACACTTGCTCTGTCCTGGTCTTGCATCCCACATTGTGTTGAGATGCTTTTACAAATGTGTTTACTCAGAGACCACAGGAGGAGCTCAGGCGTGCCCTTGCCACAGCTGCCCCCTCCCAGCCACTTCCCCGGATCAGTCACAAAGCAGGGATTTGCCAAGCTGTCACAGAAGATTCTTGACAAAGGGCCAGAATGCTACCATGAAAATAACAGAGCAAGCTAACAGTCCCTCAGTCACCTGTGATGCGAATGCAGAAGCAATTGACAGGTAAAAAAATATCCTTGCTTATACCCTAAGACATGCCATTGTTTTGCTGTAAGAGCTCCAAGCAGATATATGGCCACTACATTTGAATTCAAGTGACATTCTCAGACATAAATGGTATCAATATGCTAAAGGAGCTATTAATTTGTAGAGCCACCTGGAAAAAAAAAGAAAAGAAAAAAAAAAAAGGAAATTTGAATCAACATACTCCTAGTGTGTATTCCACCTCCAGACTAAGGCAATGCCAGCTATCTTATATACTGTATATAAGTGTAAGGTATATATGTATGTATGTATACATATAGGCATAGTATATTTAAAGACCACTGCAGCAAACTATCAAAAGATGTTTAAGCTCTGACACAGAAATGCTTCTGTAAATTAGAGATAAAGAACTTGATCTTTGCTGGTGAGAATTTGCATAGATTCCTGGCTGTATATGCCAGCAGACTGTCTGTCCTAAAACCTTTAATACAAACAACAACAACAACAACAACAAAAACAACAACTTTAATACAAAAAAAAAAAAAAAAAAAAAAAAAAGCTGGAAAAAAATCTTTGAAAACAATAAATTAAGCTTTTGATAGCCATCTAATTTCTCACCAGCAATGATTCTTTCTAGGCCACGTTTTAATATCATTTATATCAAAACAAATACAGAGCGACTTCATTAATTCCTCTGTAATATTTATGCCTCAATAACTGTGGTTAGACTCATGAATCTATTTACTGGCCTGTGGGACCAGATCTTTGACAGGTATAAATTGGTGTTGCTCCATGAAGCCAGCATAACTATGCTGATTTAAACAAGTTAACGATCCTGCCCA
This sequence comes from Nettapus auritus, assembly GCA_011076525.1. Classification (NCBI taxonomy): domain Eukaryota; kingdom Metazoa; phylum Chordata; class Aves; order Anseriformes; family Anatidae; genus Nettapus; species Nettapus auritus. Next base: position 1,023,861 of record CM021767.1, read on the forward strand.
CTATATTAACAGCTAGCAAATGGTGTTTTAAGGGCCGTCTAGACTTCTGGGCTACAGAAATGACATGGGCTTTTTTTACTGATGAGGTTTCCTTTAAGGAAAGATAAATTAGTTGCTGATCACTTTTCTCTTCAGAAATACCATAAGCATCACAGAAAAATCCTGAAGTGGGAAATATTAAGCCCGATTCCTGGAGAGAGCTATAACTTAAAGTCTTTAAATCATGTCAAATCTACTCCTCAGTTAACACTCATCTGCTCAGGCAGAATAGCAAACAGGAAAAGAAAGTTCAAAAGGCCCTATTACATACCTGGCCTCAGAGACCTGAGCAAGGAAGCCAGGACTGAAAGCCAACCAGTGGTACCTGACCTCGAACTGATCCCTATGGTCTTAGGAGGTGTTTTCTATTGCACAGCCAAGGTTAGGAAAATGCAGGCAACAAAGCTGGTGGAAGAAAGGTCAGTTCCTCTTGTCTCTCCCAGTGTCAAAATACACATGTGGAAACTGCCTTCTTTTAACTGAGAGCCTGGAAAACCAGCCAGGCTCTGCAAACACAGTTCTCACAAGCAGAAGAAGGGAATCTGTGATGGAAATTAGCAATTCCCATTCCCATGCATAAGCCAGCTGACGCTGCCACAGCTGCTTCCCAGAGCAAGGGTGACCATTGCCCAACTCTGCAGGATCAGGCAGGACTCTGAAATAGTGAGGAGCACAAGCACTTAGAGGAATATCACCTTTTTCCATGTGCTCACATTTCTGAGGAGATTCACAATCTGTGGGTCCAAATGTGAACCAAAGCTTCTGCTCAAGCCTCCAGGCCAAAATGTAGAATTACCATATGCATTAAAACAATACAGCCTTGTACTTCTGGTTCTTTGCTCAGCAGTATATCTATCTGGCAAAACACGTACAATGAATCTCTCAGGTTTCCTTATTAGGTTCCTGATCCTTTGCTCACATTGTACGTGCTCCTTTTAGAGGACACTGCCAGGTAACTCTGATCCTCCTTGTGTTTGGGTTCCATAATGCCTGTGGTATCAGGAGACAGGCGCATCCAGCTGAGGAGAATGAGGACTGTCAGCTGAAGAGCAGATGTGGCTGGCAATATTGACATGGCACCTCTCCTTCTCCCAGCCCAGCATCATGTAAGGATTAAACAACAGCACAAGTCCAGTATTTGAATTATTTCAACTTGAATAATTTAGGACAGGATTTTCAAGGTCCTCTAGGGGTGAGATGCCCAATCCCATTACAATTAATTCTATTTAATTAATTTTAATGAGCATTGGGCATCCAAATCCCCTGGACAGCTTTGAAAATATAAGCCTAAATTGTTAGGTAGAAACCCAAGTAAGAAGTTAGGCCTATTCACGTTCCCAAACAAGTCAAGAGGAGTTTCATACTGACGTCAATGTTTTTTTGTTTTTTTTTTTGTTTTTCTAAAATGCCTTTAAAAAAATATATATATATATCTTGGCTGGGCTCAGTTAATATCAGGCCTGACATTAGGTTTCTCCTATAACCTGTGCTGTGTTAGTTCCTTTCCTCTCAGGTCTAATTCTGCATTTATATTTTCCCTACTTTATACAGGGAAAAGGAATGTGGTTGTGTTTTATGGGGATTGCTTTACTTAAACTCCTTAGGTATAGTTAATTTTTTTACTGGATTGAAATGCCACTCCAAGTAACTTTCTCACCCCACGTTATACTTAATTTGAGTTTGTCCTTCATGAAAGAAATGGTGAAGCTTTCCACCAATGTAAAATGCCATAGCTACCACAGACTCCAATCCCTGATCCCATGGGATCCATATCTGTTTACATCAGTGGAGGATCTTGTCCTACAATTTTACATTGTGGTGTTCTGCTTCTCTAACACACATCATTATTCTGAACTACCAAGTCACTAAGAAAACCCTACAGGTGGAAGAAAAAGCTGCCTTAGGTGGAAAGAAGCCAAATTCTGTTTGATGCCAGCAGGGAGAGGCAGTGCCTGTATGAGGCTGGTTATTGGGCTTCATGCTTCGGTCACTTGCCCTAGAGCAAATCAGAAGTGACCCCAATGAAAAACCTTAGTCTTCACCTATTTATTTATTTATTTTTCATAAAATGGCTTGGTGTACTGGGTCTGGCTGGGATGTTAACTTTCCCTGCAGCAGCCCATACAGTGCCACGCTTTGCACTTGTAGCTAGAACAGCAGCGTTATCACACCAGTGTTGTGTCTGCTGCTGAGAAGTACTGGCACAGTATCAGGACTTTCTCCAACCCTCCTGGGGGGTGGGCAAAAAAGTGAGAAAGAAACATCACCAGGGCAGCTGACCTAAACCAACCAAAGAGATATTCCATACCATATGATGTCACACTCAGCAATAAAAGGTGGAAAAAGGAGGAAGAGGGGAGGGGTGGGCTTTCGTTGTGAAAACGTCTGTCCTCCTCGCGAACACCGGCTACGTGCGTTGAGGCCCTGCTTCAAGGACGTGGTCAGGCATCGCTCATTTGTGGGAAGTAGAGAATAATTTCTTTCCTCTGCACTTCCACATAGCCTTTACTTGTTTTGTTTTGCTGTTCCCTTTTGCCTCCCTTTCCCCTTTCCCTTTTTCCCTTTAGTTGAATTCTTAATTAATAATATTTCCTAAATATATATATATATATTTTCCCTTTAATTAAATTATCCTTATCTCAACCTGTGAGTTGTTCTTTCCTTTACTTCTTCCCCTCCTCAGATGAGGAGGGGGAGTGAGAGAGCGGTTGTGGTGTTCAGTTGCCCAGCACGGTAAAACCACACTTGGGGACAGAGACAATGTACATCACAGCCATTGGTCCTCTTTCAGTGAGCATCAGGCACCTCTAGTGGCTGTAATTCCTCTGTGTTTGCTGGGGTTACGCCTGACTTGCAGCATCCATGTGAGAAGGAAAATCAGCCCCAAAGTCACACTCAGATCAGAGATTAATCTCCCATGACAATCAGAGCAGCAGGTCTCATGTTTCTCAGCCTCTGGAAAAAAGGAGTACTTGGACATGGCTCTTTACAGCTTGCACCATCTCTGGTCCCGTTACTACCAGCTCCCTCACTCAGGCACCCGCTAACCCGAGCAGTTACACTGCCACACCTCACCTAATTCCAAGGCATTTGTAAACATAAGTAACTGTGGTATTTTCCGTGGAAGGATACATTTTCTCTTGTATTAACATGCATAAATGCAAAATAATAACACTTTATCTTTCTTTCTCTTGGATGTCATTGGTGTCTTAGTAAGTGGATGTATTGTAATATGTTAATGGACCTTAAAGTTTATAACCCTTCCTTTTTACATCGTTACATCTTGTTTAAATTAATATATTTCAAACATCTTCCTCCTTTGTTTTATTCTTTCCATATTAGTAAAAAACATTTTCAGCATCCAGTACGGCTTACATCCTTTCAACAATGCATCAGCTCAGATTAATGCATTGTAATGTTATTATTGATTCAGTTCTACATGGCCATTTTTCACATTCTTTTGAAGACAAAAACAAACAAAAATACAATTCATTCCACACTGTCATCCCTTTGTCCTGACCAGAACAACTCGATCGTGTTGAAGAAGGCATGAACCATATCAACCAAGACATGAAGGAGGCCGAGAAAAATTTAAAAGATTTAGGGAAATGCTGTGGCCTTTTCATATGTCCTTGTAACAAGTAGGTACTGGGTACCGGCTCTGCTATGTGGTGTCCAGTTTTTGTCACAGTGAATGTCTGAAGTTTTTGTCTTTTTTTTCTTTGTCCTTTTCCATCTGCTTCATTCTGTGGGGATAAAATACTTGTGTTTAATCAGAACAACTGGAACGCATCGAAGAGGGAATGGACCAAATCAATAAGGACATGAAAGAAGCAGAAAAGAATTTGACGGACCTAGGAAAATTCTGTGGTCTTTGTGTCTGTCCATGTAACAAGTAGGTGCTGCCTGCCTCATCTCTTTGAGCACTTAAGGCTGATCCCAAAGGCCTTGTGAAGCTCATCCTTGCTAGGCACATGGACAGGATGAGCATGTGGCATGCAGAAAGAACAATTCTGGTTCAAATGCATTCATCTCATAGCATAGACAACTGACTGGGAATTACTGTAGATGCATTAAAATCAGGCATACTGCAGTGAAAGCTTCACTGTCGACACCTTTTATTGGTAAAAGTTTCAACATTTTACACGAAGTGTACTAAGTGGTTCAATTTCCCTGTGAACAAAACCACTGGAGCTACTTTATTCCTGGAGGCCCTAAATTTTAAAACATAGTTTCACAAACAAGTTTAAAAAACAACAACAGCAACAAAAATTGTAGCTTAAAAATGCAGAAGAGGCAATAATAAACATTACTCAAAATTATGGATGAAAACCATACTTCTTTTCATTGTTCAGTAGAAATTGTCCTTGATGAGAACCTGATTGAGACGTGACATTTCATGATTGGAACCCAACTTGAAATGGTTTTCATCCTACCATAGACAACCAAATTTGAGAAAACCTAAACACATCATGCCAAATTTCTCTCATTTGGGTAGCATGTACACTAAGCAGAAATGTTGAAATGCATTGAATTTGTTTGCATGCCATTACTCTTGAACGAAACCGTCCTCCAAGTAATGCAAAGCTTGTTTGAAGTGCCAAATGAAAATGTGATGTGCTGTTATGCGGGTGTAGGAAACAGGGGACAGAGTGGACTGACTAGAAGTCCTCGTGGAACAGCAAATCCAGCATGCAGTGAGTCAGCTACCACCTAGGTTTCAGTGAAACCATTTACACATGGTTGGCCAGAGACAACAGGGCAGAGTGCAGTGGTCCTGCAGTATTATCCTCCTTTTCTGTGTGGCATGGAAACTTTGTTCACAGGTGAACCTACCACAACTATCAAGACCAAATGAAAGAGAGCAGTCATGCAGTTCGATAGGAGTTTGGCCTGGAGTAGGAAGGGCAGGACTGGGCTTATTAGGTACCATTTATTTTGAAGTGAATTCCCTTGGGACACAATGCAGATACTGCCTTAAATTTCAAAATCCATTTTGCTCCTGTGTACACAGCCACAAATACTTTGCTGGGATAAACATTTTGCCCGGAATATGCATACTACTGCCTGGTGTGCAGAATGAGAGAGGTGAGGAGGAATGGAAAGAGCTACGCACAGCCCCAGCCCTGGTCAGAGGGTCTCCCTGCAGCCATATGAGCTCTGGTACAGGCTGCAACCTGCCCTCCCTCTGCACCAGAGCAGGAGGCTGACCAAGAGCAGAAGAGGTGCAGGTACAAGACCATGCAGCAGAAACTTTGACACTCCCACACTCTAAAAGCTTCTGCAGCTTAAAGAGGAGCAAGACAAGGCAGTTGGCTTGCTTCTCCTGGAGAAATCTAGCATATGCATATATCAGAAGTTCTTCCTTGAAGCACAAAAAAATCCCCATGCCTTTTGCAAGATTTTTTATTTATTTATTTATTTTTAGAACAGATTTAATATTCTGTACTGTAGGAAAGGCTGAACTGACAGTCAGACCTGTGTCGTGTATAGGGTTAGCACCTGACACGTGGCCCTAAAGCATTTACCACTTCACAGCGATTGCAGCATTACAAAATCAGTAGTTGTGAGAACAGAAAAATACTGCTTGCATTCAACGTTCATTTGTAGAGGTGTCTCCTCCCCTCTTTAAGGCAGTATTCTGACCTTTGCAGACTGCAGCCAGATTTCATAAACTAGCACTGCTAATCAGGGAACATGTTTAGAAACAAAGTATGGATGAACAATGCTTTTAGAGACTGTTCCTTGAACTGTGCCAGGAACCAACTGGTACAAATAAGATGATAGTCTGAGAAGTGGAGTGTAAGAGGAAGAGAAATCTATGCAGCTCTGGCCATCACTATCACCATGATCCCCTAATGCTCTTCTGGCCAGTGGTAAATTAAATGTATATATTTCAAAAAGATTAACCATTTCATGTATAACTATATTCCACTACTTGTAAATACAACTCAGTGAGCCATACCAAAATGTAAAGCCCAACCTTATGTTCTTAAAAGACCCAGAATGCCCATGGCACAAAACTTTGTCCAGACTGCAGTCAAAAAGTACAACTGCTGCTGACCATGAGCAGGCCCAGACTTTACCTGTTTTAACTGGAAGTCCACAAGAAAACAGAGATTAATCTCTGGGTGTATAAAATCATTCACTTCAAATGCAGAGATGTGTCGCTTTGAGTTGTGTGGGTTGAAAGAGCAGACAAATATCTGTAAATGTGCATGCAGCAAGAGAACTACTTTCACTTGTTTCTAGAAATGCCAGCATCAATGTGTAGTTTCAGAGAACTAAGAAAAAGGAAGCCAAGCATCCTATTTTTAACTCTTTACAAATCATAATAGGAAGTCAACAACAAAACAGATGACTATTTGGGAAAGATCCTCTTTGCATCTGTATTTTAATTCTACTTCAAAGCATACAACACAACTTCAGGCTCAACAGATGCTGAGCTGCTTCAGGGGGCATGGAGAGAACATAACACCAGAGATGGGTTTGTTGTGTCCTTTCCCAAAGGCCCCAGTAGCATGCCAAGTATCTCCCCCCAAATCCAAGCCACAGGGCTGTTTATTTGACTGAAGAAAAGGGAACCATGGGGACTGGCAGTTCCCAACAGCTTTGTTGGAAACTGCTCCACTTCTTGAATAAAACCAAGAATTTATAGCTACAGACCCCAAACACTCACCCTCTCCTGTCACAGTGTTCAATCTTGTCTGACATCCCCAGTGACAACAACCCTAAATATGCTGCACATGCTTATCTGCCACTGAAGGTATGCCTGGATTTTAATTTTCTGTCCACGGCAGCTCAGTCAAAAATGGCTCTTTGAAAGCTACTCTAACCATCATAAATAACAAACATGGTGATATGCTAGGCTATTTTGAAGTCCCGTGGTTTAAAGCTCCTGAAGGAAGTGATGATCCACTTTTGCCTGTGTCTTGCTTATTGTGAAGGCTGTTACTGCTGATGCATTAAGAGTATGATGAACTATTGGGGCAACTGTGCTTAGTGAGAATGCTTTACTTCTTATTCATGCCTGTAGCTGGTGCATGAAGAAAATGTAGAAAAATTTCCCTTTCTGATGCTAGATTGCTTGTATCTTTTCTTTTCTCCTGCACTCATTTCACTTCTGCCTATTTTACTTTTTGTCTCTGTGGACAAAGGTTTGTACATCAACTGTCGATGTATGATTACTATTTTCAAGTACCGATATATTATTTGAAAATCTAATGAACCCTATGAATTTTATGATAAAATCATCCCCAAACCACAGTGGAAAAGGTTAGTGGCTTTAAATGCCTATTATGCCACATAAATGTTAACAACAGCAAAAGCTCAATCTTCTGCAAGGTAAATGTTAAAATCTAGCCAAATCCATTTTTCTCTAAGAGGGTGTGTAGCTGTGATGTGATGTACATACTATACTTGGCAGTTTTGTTTTTATGTCTGTACGCCAGTACGTTCTCTGTGTTTGATGTCACAACATATGTGTCACTGAAATGAAATAATGTTTTCTAGTTATCTGTATTTCTTCTCTTCTTCTTCTTTTCTTTTTTCTTTCTTTTTTCTTTTTTTTTTTTTTTTTTAAATTTTGTTTTGTTTTGTTTTGTTCCTTTATGGAAACCAAGTCAACGTCTAAAAACCTGTCTGAAGTGTTGTAGACTTGACAATTGCAGTTCACCCTATTGGAAACAAAACCTCTGACCATCACAGTTGCTGTGGCAGTAAAGTTTAAAAAAAAATAAATCCTTTTATTCAGGGTTATGATATATCGGTATACAATCAATGACCCTCTATCTGAAAACTCATTTGCTTGATTCAGCTTTTAGCTTGGAGAAATAAAGAGTTTTGCATTTGTCCTTGTCCACTTGATGCTTTGTTACTCATCATCTTTTTTGCATAGGCTTAAATCAAGTGATGCTTACAAAAAAGCCTGGGGCAATAATCAGGACGGTGTTGTAGCCAGCCAGCCTGCACGTGTCGTAGATGAACGGGAGCAGATGGCCATCAGTGGTGGCTTTATCCGCAGGTGAGCCTTTTTCTCCAGTTTTCCTCTCTATTTTCCTTGTCAGTAATATATTTAGATTTCTTCCATATGGTCATGAGTTCTGTGATGCTTGTTAACTCCTTCAGTGATGCTGGGTAATGCGGTGGAGCCAGTGTTTTCCACTGGGTGGTGGGTACTTAGATATATATAGGTCAACACCCGCTAGGAAAGGTGCTAAGGACCCACTGCATCCAGTGACTCCGCCCAGCCCAACTGGCACTTGAGGTAGCGCAGAGGATGGTGATGTGCCATGAGTCCTGGATGTCAGAGTTTCAGCCCTAAGAATCAGAAGATGCTTGAAAAAGCAGTCCTAAACCACCCTGCTTGAGACTGACCAAATTTGGGCAATAATAAAATAGAAATAATACCTAGTAGCATACTGCAGAGCAGCAATGTTAGGGTGCAGATTCTCACAGCTGGTCAGCCCTGTCTGCTCATTCCAGCTCCCTGGAGGCAACAACGTACAGTTGTCAAATACCTCAGAAATGAAGTGCCAAATGAATACTGGTTTATGATTACTGCCTCAAGATATGTAGTACTCATTATCCTAGTAGTGCTAGAAAATGTACCAAAGCATCCAGCACCTCTTCCTTTCTTTTCGAAAAGAGAAGAGCCTGGGGCTCTCTGCCAAAGCAGAGCCAAGCGCAGCACCTGAAGCACACTTTCTACCAGAGGTACATAGTTTTTGAGAAGGCCACTTCCCTGCTCATGACTATCCAGAATACCTCACTGACCAGGGAATGATGGCCCATTCCTCAGCTGCTGTAAAATCACAACCGTGGGGAAACATTGACACCTCAGTGGCAACCTCTGTGCACTCAAATGAAAGCCAGTTTGAAACACACAGCTCTACTAATGGCAACCAAGATGTAAACTTCCAGCAACATATAGGGATCCAGCAATAAGTACATACTAATTACAGTGTGTATAGAGCATGTAGTTAGATGACAATGCCATCAGCTGAATGGATAAAGGCATACCAGTAGGCAAAGCTTTGATCTCTGAAGATTAAGGACACTGGATTAATAAGTAATTATCTTTCCAAAAACTATTATCCATTTATTTTTTTTTGGCTGCTGTGATAAAGGGAAATCAGTGGGATAGAAACAGTGCTGTCATGCATTCTGGAGTGTGGGATGGAGTTGCCATTTAAGTTTGCTGGGTCTGCCAGTCACTTATTTTTTTTAATTTCTGGATGGCAGCCCCATCAAACCAAGGGCTGGGACATGCTAACAGAATAGAAGTGAAGAAAAGTTATGCCATCCCATAATTCTCTCATGACCAGCCTGTAGCACACTCTTGGCACCTCTATGAACCTCTATGAACACAAATTACATAAGAGGCTCAAAGTAGTGGTTTTCTGAGTGCTTTTCCAAGTGCCAGTCACCACAAGCCTTTCTGGTCGCTGGAGCACTGAACTGTGCCCTGGCCCACGTGCGAGTTTTTCTTTTAAGAAACAAGCAACTCTAAAAGATGGGGCTAAGAGGAGAGAGAAAAGATCCTTACTGAAGGCAAAAAATCTGAGAGAATCTGATTATATCATCTACTGAAAATAAATTTAATTAGACAGAATGTTGGGTCAGGATTTTCACCGCTGATGCTGTCCTTGCCCAATATTTCAGTGAGCCCCAAATCTGGGAGGACTGGATGGTATCCTGCGTATGTCAATGCAGGGAGCTGGCACAGCTTTGATTCCATCATGCTCCAGCACTTCCACGTGCTCTAATCACACACAGATCCATGTGAAGCATCCTTCCACTCTTCCACATCCTTTGAGAAGGACCATTGCTAGCAGAGAGGTGTAATAAGTGGAACAGAGAAGTTCAGACAAAAACACATCTAGGAACAGAAGGAACGAGTAGTGACAAACCCAGACAACTAATCCCCACATCCAAAAAATAAGCATGTGAAGGTTTTCAGGCTAGCTGCTTATTAATCCCTTTTCTTCAAAGCTGAGCATAACAGCATGCTCCACAGGTGACAAGCAAAGGAGGATGCAGAGGAGGTTCTGGGTGAATCAGACTTTTGGAGAAACTTCCTCTCTTTGCCTCAAATAATTGGTTTTTGTTCCCAGGGTAACAAATGATGCTCGGGAAAATGAAATGGATGAAAACCTTGAGCAGGTCAGTGGCATCATTGGCAACTTACGTCACATGGCCCTGGACATGGGCAACGAGATTGACACACAGAATCGCCAGATTGACAGGATCATGGAGAAGGTAAGAACTTAGAGAACCCCAAAAGGGGCTATGTTTTCCCTTCTGCAGGCACAGGCTGTGCCCAAGAGGGGCAGAAGGTATGTCTTCCAGCCTGCCCACACAGAGTAGTAGTTTTAATTCAGCTCAGAGGACTGGGGATGGAAACAGCTCCTAGAGATCCTTTCCCTTCTCCTTCCCTGTCTCTGGGCCGAAGCAGAGCTTGCTGCTATGGATCTTCAGTAACCTTCCCTGCAGGTTGGGTTGAACTGGCACTGTTGGTTTTGCAAGACAATAGCTGGCAAGGAGACATCTTCCAAATAAAGTCTCCTTCTGCAAGGGCTTTGGGAAAGGAAAAGTACCCTGAATTGTACAGAACTGTGGAGCTTGGACCCTGGCACTTCCTGGCAAGTTTTAAACCGTCCTGGACTTTACTTCCCTCATACACTCCACAAGAGATTCAGAATAGGATCATCACTTGTTTAGAGGACCAGTCCCAAAAAGAGAATGAGGACATATTAAGCAAGGCAGTATGTTAATTGTGCAGCCACCAGCTCTCTCAGCATGCATACACATACTGGGAACCTACATGGGCCCAGTGAAGTATAAAAGCTCTGTCTTTCTATCTTGAAATCACCATTTGAAAAGGCAGATCAACACCGTGCCAGTGCCAGGCTGCACTGCAGATTCCTGAAGCAGATAGCAGCACCCTCCAAACCTGGCTGGGAACTCACTGCCATCATCACATCCCAAGATCTGCAAGCATTCATGCTGGCAGAGCTCCAGGCACAGGCACAGCCAGGCTGAAGTGATATAAGAGGCTAGATCTTCATCTGGTGTAAAATCAATACAACATTTGATTTCAGCTGAGATTTACACAACCTGAGGATCTAACCCAAAGACTTACATGTGCTGCTTAGACTTAATGCTGACCTTAAGGGGTAGAGCTTTTACTACTCCTGAGCCTTCTGACATGTGCGAACCTTCTTACATGAGCAGAATTTCCACACCTGTTTTTCATGTCAATTAATTATATCAGAGCCTAGCACACCAAAAAAAAAAAAACAGAAAATATTGCAGTCAGGGATTCACTCAGATAACTTTCCTTGCTGGGGTTTGATACCAAAGAGAATTGGGTGAAGTATAAGTTGTCTTAAAGACAGGAAACTCATCTCACACGGCAGAGTATGAAGAGTACACAGCTTTGTGTATGCATGAATGAAGCCATCCTGATAAGGATTCTCCTATCAATTTGTGCTTGTAAACATCTCAATACTGAAATCACTGACCAGGCCCTTTGTGGTCCCCCACATGAAGCATGTGGGCCCAATCTCTAGGCAGTGCATGCTGAGAGGAGCTGGCTAACAGAGAGACTGGCCTTCCACATCTGTGTGGTGTTCCTGCAGCATCAGGCGTCCAGCATTTCATACAGCCATGAGGAAACTGCAAGCTATTGCCATTTTTTAAATTGAAGACCAGTGACACAGTTCTGAAAGATGGGCTCGCAGTGTGCATGGAGCAGTCATCATGAAAGCAGCACAAAAACTGAGTCTTCAGTCTAGGTGAAAATATGCTGAATATCTCTGAGTAAGGACACATGGCCTGAGCAGTAAGGATACTAGAAAATGAAACACAATTAGGAAAACCTCCTATAAAAGACAGGAATGACTGGTATCTGGGTAATACTGAAGGAACAAGTGCTTACACATCCACTTTGCAGTGCGATATGTTGGCAGGCAATAGGGCATTGGTGGAGCAGCTTCCTTTTTCTGGCCAGCCTGGAGCACTGTACTGTTGATCAGCCGTGATCATTAGAAAGACCCAGGGCTGGCACACATTGCAAACGCTGGGGTACGTTACAAAGGTAGCCCAAATGCCTCTAAAGCACTTATGTTAAACTGGATGCATGCATCCAAACCAGAGCAATCTCATAATGCAGAGGGTAATCTGACCTATCCATGGTAATTGGGGGACATAATAAATAAAAGGCTTTATCCTTCCCTCAGATCAGAGAGAAAAAGACAAAAACTAAAATTATAATGTGGTAAGTAGGTCAAATGGGCCAGACATCATCACCAGAAGACACCCTGGCCCTAAAATGAGCCATTGTTGGGAGGCTGGGAGGAAAGCAGAAGAGGCTGAGAACATTTTGTCTTGACCCAGGTGGGAAGGTCTGGGCAAGGACTCCCACTGACTTGGATGAAACATAATCCAGTTCCATCAATACTTAATAATCAATGTGCATGCATTTCATGACAAACTTCACTGCTTCCAAGCCATTAAGTTATTCTTTAGATAGTCTTTTGGCAGAAGCACATGAAGATATTCTGTGACAGACAAGGTCAAATTCATAGCTAAAATAAAGGAGTGTGGTTCATAATGAGTAGTTATGCTGATTTACGCTTGCTGAGGATCTGGCACATGCTGCTGTACTAAAAATACACATCTACATAGCATTTGCCAGATCAATTATGGAGAAAAGCCCAACATGCTTAAGAATGATTTATTGCACATCAGTATAACCATTTTTAAAAGGTTTTGAAATGTATGTGGGAAAGTTGTTTCACCATTGTGCCTTGGCAAATTGGAGATTTAAAATAAATCTGTACAATCTGGATACACCCCAGAGAAGGGGGAATAACCATCAAAGTTTAAAAAAAAATGAAGACATCAAACCACAGAAAAGAGCTTGCTGTTTGATGTCATGCTTTTAAAACAGTAACACAACTCTCACCTTTCCCACAGGTCTGATTTCAAACACTGAAAGCATTTTCTGTTTAGTGCCTCTGCTAGCATAAATTGGCATAGCAACATGGGCTTGAGGGGAGCTTTGCCAGTTTTTGTCAGCTGCAGCAATGTCTTTGTCTCCAAAACTAACTTCTGCCAAGCAACAGAAAGCCACGGTGAAAGACTCTGCCCACTGGAAGAGCACTCCTAAACCACCAAGGTGGTGCTGCTTCATTAGTGGCATTTTTTAAGCATGGGAAGTGTTACAACAAGGAAGACAGCTAGATTAACAGTTCAGCCCGCGCTGGACTAAATTCCAGTCTGATTCTTTCAAATAATGGTAGAATCCCAAATGGTGATAGACTCCCTTCCTTTGCTTAATCCCTGTCTGTACTGCTGCCCAATGAGAGGTTACTGTTTTGCAGCTACGCTGGTGAGCTTTTTGTTGAGAGAAAGGAGTAATGGCACCTGCTCCTACTCCTTTCTTGTCATGTGTGCAACCAAGAGATCCAGATGGAGCCCATGTCCACTGAATCTAAGTCTTACAGAACACTGGAAGCTTTTTGTTGGTGAAGTCCACATGGCATGTCATCAGTTTTCATGCCATCATCCATCACTGTTAATGGTGCAAGCAATTAGCACCAGCTACAGAGCTGGCAAGGTGTTTAAGAGAGTTCAGTGAGGCTGAATACAATCACAAAAGCTCTGCTCGAAGGCTACCTGAAGCATCACAAAACCAGGCTCACCTGTAATTTCCATTTGGGTCCCTAATACCACTGTAACAATAGTTCTCTGTTTTTTTTTTCTTTTCTTCTCTTCTCTCTTCTCTTCTCTTCTCTTCTCTTCTCTTCTCTTTCCTTCCCTCTCTTCTCCTCTCCTCTCCTCTCCTCTCCTCTCCTCTCCTCTCCTCTCCTCTCCTCTCCTCTCCTCTCCTCTCCTCTCCTCTCCTCTCCTCTCTTTTTTATTTTTCTGCTGATGTAGCCAACACCAGAGGAGTGTCCTCAAAGCATTGTACACATTTGCTCTCTGACATGTAATAATTTGTCTCCTGTGTCTTTCCCTAGGCTGATTCCAATAAAACCAGGATTGATGAAGCCAACCAGCGTGCAACAAAGATGCTCGGCAGTGGTTAAATGCAGCAAAGTACATTTCCTATTAACGCTGTCCAAGAGGGCAGTACCTTCATGCTTTTATCACGGTATCTACCTACTAGGTTTGCACACATGCACATATCAACCCCATTGTAAATGTTGTCCTGTGTAGTTTGTCAGCTTTCCAAAAATGATACTTGTAATTATTTTTTTCTAGATATCTTTCTTTCCAAAGGTTGTACATAGTGCTGATTTGATGGCTATAGCTCACTATGATGTTTATGGGATTTTTCCTTTCCTTGTTTCTGTTTGGATTCCTTTTCTTTTTCCCTCTCCTCCTTGTTTTGTTTTTTTTTTTTAAATGATGTTTGCTGAATGACAACAATGTTGGAATGCTAAACGTGCTGTTAACCTTTAAATATACAGTATTGTTCTTGTAAAAATGTGACATTCCACAGAGCTACTGCCATGCTCCTGTCTTTGGGTATCATGGTGTTTAAGCACTTAAACCTGCTGTCTTCGGTTCTTCATTGCCATTATCTGTTGTTATGATTTCATGATTAGACAATGTGGAATTATATTACTATAACAAGCATTGCACTACAAAGTGATGTGATTTATGCATTTATGCATGAGGAATAAATAGACTTTTAGACTCCTACTTAAACAAGACTTTTTCCCATGGCAGTAGCACACCAACTATGACAACAAAAGCATGCTCAGTATTCGGACTCTTTTGGGACTATGTTATACCAGCAAGTTTGCAGTCGTGCCACTTTTTTCTTGTTGATATATATAGTTATTAATCATGATCATTTATTTATTTTTTAATTACAAAAAAAAGAGGGATTTGGCACTCACCATTTAGCCATTGCCAGCAAAAGAAGCTTGGCTGAAAATATGTCGAAGACAAAAAATAAGTGTAATATATTGGGTTTGTCTGCCGCTTTTGAAGACTATCTTTTGGAGGAAACGACTACCATATGAAATGGTGCAAAGAAATGTAATTTTTATAAGGCTCTCTCTTACTAGTCGCTATCCCCATGTGGTTTGTTATCGGTACAGTTCTTTGTTGCTTACCTAGAGCTATGCACACCAAATCGCTAAGATGTTTAGTAGCTGACTTAATTAAAAAATAATAATAAAAAACTAAATGAATGAACTCTAGATAAACTGTGAGATAAATATCATTTACAGCATGTAATATGAAATTCCTTATGTCTCCTGTCAGTTGGTGAAGTGATTGACATTTTGTAGCTAGTTTAAAAATTATTAAAAATTATAGATCTCAGAATCCACGCTTGCTTTATCCATTTGTTACTCTGTGTGTCAGTGAGACCCAGTTATTTGTCACTTACTGGGAAAAGGACAAGCACAAAGAGGTTTAAAGACTCCCTACAAACTGGTTTTGTATGAGAATTTTATGAGAAATTTCTGTTTGCAATACTGTATAAGAGGAAAAGTATCTTGTCTAAAAATAGCATTTTGCACTAAGCACAAAATGAATATTATTTTAAATAACCTGGCTTGGATTGCCAAACACTGAATCAAAATACATTTTCTTGTTCAAGAGAAAGGAAAATGAAATAAATGATGTGGTGCAAAAGGATACAGTTCTTTAGTCAATAAAATTAATTCCTGTAGTGGATCCAGCCACATGTTAATATACTCCTTTTCAGGGAACACTTTGAACTACAGAGTTTGTACAGTCTGCTAAGAATAATTTTCTCAAAGGACTAACAACAACTAATGCTTACTGCCAATGAAAAGTGTTATCATATTTTCCTATTTTTTCCCCTATATGGACAAATTATAATTAACGCTACATGAGTGACAGTTCACTCCTGTGTCTCACATGGCCCTAAGACAAAATATACAAAGCACATAAATGCTAGCATAATTAAAATCACATGATAATGTATACACAAGCTGTATTTTCTTTAGCAGCTTTTTATTTTTAGCATCTATTAAAAATTCATTTATGTAAATATTTTCCCACACTACTTCAAACCAAAGAGTAAACTTCAAACAAATATTGTTAATCTGCTGGCCATTTCCAATTCTTTTCATTCAAGGATTCCTGTATTTGTGACAGCAGTGTCATTCTGCACTGTCAAAGACTACTGAAAGGAGGGCAGTAATTGTACTGGAGAACATGTCAATATGAAAACATAAAAATACAAGGGTATTTGAAAAGGGTAAGGAAAATATAAGAATGCAATGATTATTTTAATAGAGATACTCTCATCTGCATGATGAAAGTACCCTATCTGAAGAAAAATAGACTTCCAAAGTATGTTTTAGCTGCTCAAAAATATAAGCTGTTGCAGTGAAGGAAATCACTATGATTTGACATCTGTTTTAGTCTCAAAGATGAAAAACAAGCTATTGGAGTTTTTTGCCAAACAAAGTTTAAAGCACAGAAATATTGAAATGTTAAATTGCATTCATCTTCATATCCTCTCCCATTGTATGCAGGGTCTCTGAGGAGATGGCTGGAAATGGCTTAAATAAGTAAATGTAATATATTGCATTTCTCTGATGTTTTTGAAATTGACTTTTGTAGGATTAGTTGTTCTTGAAACAATTCAAAGAAAGCTTCGATCTTTTGCAGTTTGCTCTGAGAGAAGTCCACTTCCATTCATTAAATTTCTGACATGCCACATTCCCAGGGGAGTAGCTGCCCCATGGTAAGATGAGTGTTACCCCAAGTCTGCCTGCTGGAGGGACAAAGCTCCCTGTGAGTGAGGGGACGGTCGGGGGCCAGAATCACAGCTCCCACAAGATAAAGCATTCACACTGACTGTAGAAACATACCTATTTTTTTATTTTATTTTTATTTTTATTTTTTTTTCTCAAAGGTAAAGCCATCTTTTACCAGCAAGAAATGCCCCTTTAACCATGATATATTTTCAGACCAGCAATTTCTTTTGTTGTAGTATGAGTGCCATCTGGAAGGCCAGGTTTGATACAATAAAAGTATGAAGGTGCTTGAAAAAACAAAGCTTCATTAACCATCACTTAATTGTAAACCTGCAATGCAATTTCATGAGATGTTTATGGAAAACACAGCCAAATTTTCATGTTCATGTTGGGTTGAGGTGGCTGTAAGAAGTTTTTTTCATATTGTCAAATGCCATAGCTGAATGAAGTACCCAACTGGATTACTTAAAATCTTACTTAAATTAAAACTGAAGCCCAACTATAATACAGACTCTGTTGAGCGCTGTAAGTGCACAATTAATGACTTCTTTCATATCATGCTTTCCCCTCCTTTCCTAGAAATAGAAATATCAAAATAATCTCCCAAATGTATATTTGAATATTATTCCTCAACAGAACAAAATACGTAATGTAATAAATAGTGCAAAAAAAAATGTCTTCGTTAAATACCTGGCCGGATGTCAGCAGTGAGAAACTAAAAAAACTGGAAGATCTAAATAACATCAAGGAGAATTATCTGAAATAACCTTCAAGCCTTTAGGATGTTGATGCTTCCTAACATTAGCATAAACTCACCAACTGTATACTCAAAAGAGCTGGTTACAGTTTTCTAGACTGACACAAACACACAAAAAGAAACGATGGGTCATAATCAGTACCTGATGGTTTGATAGAGCACATGTTAGGAAAAGCACATGGACTTGACATAAGGTACAGCGTGAAAAAGAATTAATATTCCTTGAAGATTTGGTGGTATTACTGCATGCAACAAGAAATCACCACTCTAAAGAACAGTGAGGAGCATACATTTTTTCAGATAAATGCAAATTTTATTAGCTTATGTGTTAAGTAGGTTATATCCTTCTGAAGAAAACTAAGTATGTCACACTTTGCATGACAAACTGTAAAACACCGCCTCACAGAGATGCCTGTACCACATGACACACTTGTTACATTAAACCCTCTAGAAATCCAGGCAACTATTACTCTCCAAAATATTCTGTGCACCACACCAGTAACTGCTAACCTACACAGGCTTGGGATTTGGACCCAAATCTGGTGAGATTGCTCAATACTTATTTGGGGGATCTGGAGGCAGACAAATCAATTCCCACACTTCTTCCATCCCTTTCTTCTCCTACATGTACATAAGCACATACAAATGTTTTATTTTAAAGGCGCTGAAAAGGGAAGAGCTGAACACTTAGCAATAAGGAAAATTATGTGTCAGAGACAGCTTAAGTATATGCACTGCTGCTGTGTGTGCCTGTGGGCGTAGGTGTGCAGGATGTGACTACTGCCTTCTGAACCATTTTGTTGCCTTTCTAGAAAGAG
Organism: Nettapus auritus; assembly: GCA_011076525.1. Lineage (NCBI taxonomy): Eukaryota > Metazoa > Chordata > Aves > Anseriformes > Anatidae > Nettapus > Nettapus auritus. The sequence continues at coordinate 1,042,232 of CM021767.1, forward strand.
ATGGGGACAGTTGGTTTGGACGTTAGTATAACACAGTATTTTTAAACCTGCAGATAGCTACAAGAAATGCAGACATAGGAGATGAACCCTGCTGAGAAGTTAGGGCACTGTGATGGTTTGATGGGGTGGGAAGTTACATTTATTTTAGCTATTTACTTTTCAAAGCCTTGCCAAATGATGTTGGATCCTTTGTATAAGAGGATTCAGAGACATTATGTTTGTGTTGTAAAATACTAAGCTTTCTTATTTGTTTAGTTTTGAGCAGTACTTCATAATTAAAAAAAGTCAAGATGGCAAGATAAGGGAAATCAAAAAAAGTGGGACCACTCTGATTTACAGCCGCTGGGGCTGCATGCTGAGATCCCTGCCGCCTGTGCAAAAACTGCATATAATGGGGTAAATGGTTTGCCCTTCTGGGGGCCAAGGAGTCAGTAGCACATGGAGGGGGTGCACATTTTTGCTTGGTAGGCTCCACAGGTGCTTGCTGAAAATGAAAAGTTGCAACTAGGGTATAGGGGTTGTTTCTGCCTTGGTATAAACAATAAAATAAATGCTGTGGGAATCTTTCACAGGAGAGTCCCAGCCTCAAACTGCCTTTTCCTTCTCCTGGACCAGCCTCCAGCTCCCTCCATGCTGCTTCTACTCTGGCCTCCAGTGCATCCTGCACCTCTGTCCCACTGCCTGTTTCTCCTGTCCCTTTCTCCCCAGCATCTGTGAACTCTGCTCCCTCCCTCCTGTGCCGCCCAGCACCTATCCAATTGCGTTTTCTTTCTTTTTTTCAGTTATGCTCAATTAGCCTTCCTTCAGCCTTCTCCCTCATTTCATTTGCTTCATGTCCATCCACTTGCATATTTGTCACCCCTGGGCTTTCAAGTCAGGCCATCTCTTCCATGATCTCAGCAGGAGGAGTACCAAAGAAACAAGCAGCCTCCTGTTTTCCACTCCACAGCTGAGCACCACACCATTCCACCATCACTCGGAGGGACACCTGTAAGGAAGTCTTGCTCAACCCTGTCAGTCCCAGCGGGCAGCATGGAAGCTGCCAAGAAAATTGGAAAATCTGGATCCAAAAGGATCCAGAAAGTGTCTGTAGGTTGATGCAAGCAAAGATGCTGGGACAGCTGTGGACAGAAGGCAAAGCACAGACACACAAGTGTGGGCAGATATTACACAGGAAGGCAACAGCTGAGTATGCTGAATTTTGTGTCTCTGGCCCACAGTCCTACTGGATGCCAGTGTTCCTCCATGAGACAGCTGGGTGATCTTTTTTTTAACACAGGCAAAACAACTTCACTTGCCCAAATTTCATAAATCAAAAATTAATTTTCTTTTAAGCTGAAGCTTTCAAAACTGTGTTTTTAAAAAGCAGGCAGAGGAAGTAGGTTTTCCTCATCCCACCTGAGACAGCTCCCCAGTGCTGGGTTATTTCAACCAAAATCCGTAACAGCTCAAATTGGCATAAGAAGGTTAAAATGAAATCGTATATCAGAAATTGTTTAGCTAACTTCACTATAGGAAGTCCTAAGCTAATTTGCTAAGTGTTAACTTAAATATAGGCAGCTGGAAGTTCCACTTACAGTACAGTAGGTTTTCCATCTAAATACTGATCAAAAGTTCATTAAAATAAAAAAAAATAGTTCTTATCCACATTAGTGGGGGGTTGATTAGAGCTCCAAAGCATAAATATGCATAAAACCTATTGTACTAAAGGTTTTCTTGGGTAACAAAACCACCAGTATACAAATGTGAGCAAAATACCTTTAAGAAAACAAACATATTTTGACTTTACTGTATAGTACTCCTGAGCTTGATGATATTAACAATACACCCATATGACAACAGCATTTTACAAACTGTTTTTGCTGTTATTGTGGTTTAACCCGGCCGGCAGCTAAACACCATGCAGCCATTCGCTCACCCTCCCCCCTCCCTCTCTGGGATGGGGGAGAGAAATGGGAAAGTGAAGCCTGTGAGTTGAGATAAAGACAGTTTATTAAGACAGGAAAATAATAATGATAATAATAATAATAGTACTACTAATAATAATGACTATGAAACAAGTGATGCACAATGCAATTGCTCACCACCCGCTGACTGATGCCCAGTATATCCCCGAGCAGCTGGCCCCCCCCACCCTGGCTAGCCACCCCTATGTACTGTTGAGCATGATGTCAGATGGTATGGAATACCCCTTTGGCCAGTTTGGGTCAACTGCCCTGGCTCTGTCCCCTCCCAGCTCTTGCTGCACCCCCAGCCTGCCTGCTGGCAGGACAGAGCGAGGAGCTGAAAAGTCCTTGGCTTGGTGTAAGCACTGCTCTGTAGCAGCCAAAACATCAGCATGTTATCAGCACTCTTCTCATCCTAATCCAAAACATAGCACCTTACCAGCTACTAGGAGGAAAATTAGCCCTGTCCTGACTGAAACCAGGACATATGTGTAGAACCCTAAAAGTCTAGGTGGCCCTTCAAACAGCTGGGCCACAATATAAACCCCACGAAAACATATGCTTAAAAGTTTGTTTGGAAGCATCTATAATTCTGATATTCAGCCTTAAGCCCTTACCTTAAAACATATTTTCAGTGCCCACTGCACATTTTGGTTTCTTAGCTTAAATTAGAGCATGAGAAGAAACTAATCAGAAACAGAAGATTTAATGAACTGCTGCTCCTCCCAGGCTATCCTTACAGCCTTACCCTCAGAGGCCAGCCCATGTTCACTGACATGCTGGGTCCTGAGGTGAAAAAGAGAAAGCCTATTTGCCCTCAAACTAAAGTATAACTACATTTTAAACCCCCTCAGACATGCAAGAGAAGCACTGGTCAGACAGCTGGAGGAGAGGAAAGTGCTGGAAGTCTTAGGTACAGAGGATGAGAAATCAAAGCTGGAAGTGGACACACTAAAACACATGCTGAGAAGCAGAGCTGCTGCGGTGGATGGGAGGATGCAGCAAGAGCTGGAGCAGTGGTGCCCTTCTCCGAGGTGACCTGACTGAAAGACACAGATAGCAAGCAGTCAGAAAGGACCTGGAAGGACAGACCACTGCACACACGTACAGTTACTTGAATGAGTGAAAACTGGACTAAGAGATGAGGGGCTCGGTTGAAACCAAGTTGGAAACCTGTGGAAATCTATAGACTATATATATTACTGTATTATCAAATTAATCTAGAATAGCTCTTGTTATGCTTAGTAGCCAAAGTTAAATCAGTAAGAGCAATCTGGGGGAAGAGAGAAAAGTTACCAAAGCATTAGGGTAACAATCAGAATATTGGTTTATAATTCCCTTTAAAATGCTTCTGTTTAGAGGCAATCAGGGGAAGGGGAGCAAACAGCCCTACTTCAGGTGAAGACAGGAGCAATGCACTGCAGGAAAGGGCCTGGCTTGTTATACACTAGATGCCAGTCAGATGTTCTCCTTGCCCATCAAATCTTCTGTACCAACAGCATTGGTGTCACAGCAGCACCTCAAGGGACGCAAAGTCTCTTTGGTGCACACAGCCCATCCCTGCCCCAACAAGTCCACAGCCTAAACAGACAAGGAAGGCCAACATGTAGTTACAGAAAGGGAACTGTATCTTGGTTGAGTTTGGCTGGCCAATTTTTTAACAGTGCCGAAGTCTGAGTGAACACAGTTCATTTTTCCATGGCTATCTAGAGAGTCTGCAATGCTGTAAGTCATCTTACACTAATCAAAACCCACCTGCTATTCAGTCCAAAACATCCAGCACATTTCTGCAGAGTTTTAAAAAGTAAAAATGGCTGCTGAGAAATAACTTTTTGTTTGTTTGTTTGTTTGATGTATTATTCCTTTAACCATTCCCATGCACTGACTTTGAGTTTCACCCCTTATTTGACTGTACAAAACAACTAAGCACATTAGTAGTCATTTTGATTTCCAGTCTGACAAAATACTAAGGAGAATTCGTGAAATGATGAGTGGAGTTGCATCTACCACTGATATCTTTAAGCTTTATCTTTAGCCTTTGTATTTTGCATCTTGCCGGACCCTGTTCAGTCCTCCCTGGAAATGCTCAGTTCAATAATTCTTGCTTAATACAAACTTCTGAAGTTCTGAATATCATGAGAGGGAGAAAATACTTTAACAATTTCAAAACAGTTTCTGGAAAGCCTTTGAAATGCAGAAAAATCTGAATGGAGAGATGAGGGCGACAGGGCTAGAGATTTTACGGTTTCTATGAAAACCTGACAGATAACTAAGCAGACCATTTGTTCTGCTTTATTTCCTGTCTTCTGACAGCAACTGCTAGCTACGTGCTCAGTCCTGAGCCAATGCAGCAAACGGGCCAGTCCCAGTGTTGAGTCTGAAATTGGATTCCTCAATCCTATTTTATTTAAATGGCAACTAATTAGGGCACATGACTTCAGTCAATGAAGTGACACAGGCAAATAAAATTAACTTGGAAAATAAAAAGGTGCAGGCCCATAACAGCTCTGTAACACATGCATCATCTCCTAAAACAGAGGTACTCAGAACTACTGTCACTATTCCATGAATACTCTCCAGGATTAAAAATCAGTTGTACGTATTACACAATGCTGTGATACAACCAGCTTTTTATGAAGTTAGTGATTCACAAACCACCCAAATCAATGAATCATAGAAGTTGGAAGACTTAAATCTGGTGGAAATGTACAAGTCAATGGCTGCATGATACACGTGGACACCGACTTACTGCCAGTGAGTCACAGGAATAAAAAAAGTTAACAACTGAGGCAATAAAAAAGCAGAAAGCAAGCTGAGGAAGGGAAGGCTCTCAGCAGCCCTGGCCATCCTTTCACAAAGCAGTGGCAGGCAGAACTTCAGAGAATACAACAGCCCCAAATGCCTGGTCTGGTACAATCTTAGGGTTTTGCCCATCTCTTACAGAATGTCCTTACAGATATTTTTTGCCCCTCATCAGTGGTACTTTCTAATATCTCATGCTATTTACTTGAGTGACCTGCTACATTAAACCTATTTTTACACTAAAGAAATTAAGTTTCTTGAGTATTTTTTCCTCCTAAACAGTGTTTTCCAGGTAATATTTTCCATTTTTCTATTAGAAACCACCATGTTGTTTAGGCAAGCTAAAACAAAGTCTAGCAGTTTCAAAACCTGACCGTACTACCTCTGGTTCTTGTCTTGTCTGAGCTGGGTTTCAGTACTGATGTGGAACATAACACAGTGTTAATGCAATCATGTGTTAATAGGGAGTACTGTTAGACAAATAGGGTTATCCTGGAAGGAAGTGAGGAGTATAAAACAAAATTAGAAAGTGCACAAAAGACCTGGACAGCAACTTGCATGGAACAAAATGGCAGAATTTCTGGACCAAGTATTTTTTTTTTTCTTCAAATTTTATTTTTGTTTCTAGGTCGAAAAATCTGGTGATTAAGTTTTTTTAATTAAATTTTAAAATTAAATTATTTGGATTTTATTTTTAAATTAAAATATTTGGATTTTTGGTGTAAAAAAGTCACATTTGTCAAAGTGCCCCTACATTTTTCAACCACCTCTGCCTCTTTCAAAAAATGCCTGACACCTGTAAAGGTATATACCACAGCATCTGATTTTCACAACTGAAAGTAACTTCGGCAGAAAGGTTATTTTGCAGCTCCAAAGGTAAAGAAAATATGTCCAGACAAACTACAGCTGTTTAAATCATTGTTCTGTGAAGCAATGGTTTCCCCCAGGGAAAACTCCCAGAAGTGTATTTTTACATCTGCAAATGCCTTAGCTGCTCTTCTGCCCAGCACAGCATGGAGAAAACTGAGAAGATGAAGTTATGCTTCCTCTGCTTGGGATTTGGTTATCTGTTGTTTATGGTTTTTCAGCAAATACTTGAGAAAAGGACAGAGCATTTCGCCTAAATCAGCATGGCTGTACAAGTGACAGAGCTTGAAACACAGCACACACACTGCAGCTGTCAGAGGAGCTCTGATGTTGACATCCACATGATACAGCACGTCACAACCATGTGAATGCAAGGAGAAAAACTGAGAAAACACTAATACTCCATCTAGTTTTGCTCTGAGGGACTTGGATGCTGTGATGGTTTTACTCGGGTGGGCAGCCGAGTTCCACCACAACCGCTCTCTCACTCCCCCTCCTCAAAGAGGAGCGAGGAGAAAATACGATGAAAGGGGCTCAAGGGTTGAGATAAGGACGAGGAGATCACGCAATAATTATCGCGACGGGCAAAACGGATTCAGCATAGAGAGAAAGTAAGATTTATTGCTTATTACTAACAAGCCAGAGAAGTGAGAAACAAAGGAAAGAAACCAAAAGCACCTTCCCCCCCCCTTCCACCCTCTTCCACCTCCTCCCCCGAGCGGCGCAGGGGAACGGGGGAATGGGGGTTATGGTCAGTCTACAGCACTTCTTCTGTGCCGCTCCTTCTCGGTCACTCTCGTCCCCTGTGCTGTGGGGTCCCACCCACGGGATGCAGTCCTTGCCGAACTGATCCAGCGTGGGCTGCCCACAGGCAGCAGCTCTTCAAGAACTGCTCCATATATGGGTCTGTACCATGGGGTCCATCCCTCGGGAGCAAACTGCTCCAACCTGGGTCCCCCACGGGCAGCAGCTCCTGCCAGGTCACCTGCTCCTGCGTGGTCTCCTCTCCACGGCCTACAGGTCTGGCCCGGAATCTGCTCCGGCAGGGGTCTTCCACAGGCCGCAGTCTCCGTCGGGGCAGGTCCACCTGCTCCACCGCGGTCTCCTCCACAGGCTGCAGCGTGGAACCCTGCTCCACCGTGGTACTCCATGGGCTGCAGGGGGACATCCTGCTTCACCATAGTCCTCACCACAGCCCGCAGGGGACTTCTGCTCCGGTGCCTGGAGCACCTCTCCCCCTCCTTCTTCACTGACCTTGGCGCCTGCAAGGCTGTTTCTCACTCCTCTCACCCTCCCAGCTGCTGAGTGGCGCAGCGGTTTTTTCCCCGTCTTAAATACGCTCTCACAGAGGTGCAAAACAACATCGCTTATTGGCTCAGCTCTGGTCAGCAGTGGGGCCCTTACCAAACATGGGGCAGCTTCTAGATCCTTCTCACAGAAGCCACCCCTATGGCCCCCCTGCTACCAAAACCTTGCCACGTAAACCCACTACAGGTGCCTAGACAGGGGACACCTTCAGGAAATCGCTCGTGCTCTGGGCCAAATATTAGTCAAAAATGCACCAAATTTAACCCCGAATTACTCCCGACTGCAGATAGTGTATGGTGATGACTGTTTCAGAAATAGATTTACCTGGGCAAGTTGGGCAGTGGATGTGTTTTCTTGCCAGCAGGCACACTCTAGAAATGCAGTCTGTACGATGGGTGAATCGCCACCTTGCCATCCCTCCCAAGGTGCACACCCAGAGCTGTGGCACTGCTTTGTACCAGGCTGTGCTCTCTGGCCTCTGGAGACAAAGTTGTGCCATCATCTATATTAGCCAAAAGCTTTTTTTTTTTTTTTTTTTTTTTTTTTTTTTTTTTTTTTTTCCAGATAGGGCCAGGATAAACAGAGCCTTTACCAGTAAAGTAGGGCCATATTAATAGGTAGGTAGGAAAAAAAATCACTGAGAAATGAGTTAAGGTTAAATGAAAAGAAAAAACAGCTTTGAGTCTGCTGTTATTTTCAATAATCCTCAACTCACTCACGGAAACAAACCAGGTCTCTGGATAGGCGATGGATTTGGCCATGCAGGATGCAAGGATACACCACAGACCACAGTCTGCACTCCCCCGGAGGTGCACTTGTCACTATTGCTTTTAAAAGTCACCAATGCAGACTGGAGGCCATGCCTGTCCTGGCACATCAGCTCTTTGCTTTCAGCGCTGGCCCACGGCTTTGTGCTGCAGCTTTGACATGGAGGGCTGTGGTCATAGGGGATGATTGTAAACTGGTGGCCTTTCACACCCTGGCTGACCTCCTCTGAGCACCACATGCCATACGAAGTACCGCTAGCAATCAAGGGCTGAGCTGCAAAGGCTGAAGCAAGATTTGTTAATGCAGCTCTTCAGGGAAGTGCTGGATTAGCCCGGATTAGCAGCTGACATCGTAGTTGCACATAATGAATTATGTAAAAAGGTCCCATTCATGTAATGCAGATGTACTACCACATGACTTCAGCTGCAGGCAGTCAGGAATAAAATAGAGTGGATTCAGCTAGGGGGAGGGGAAAAAGGGATTTTGTATACCTCCCAGCATGCACTGTTTCATATTGCTTGTTGCAGTGATGTCTGAAAGCAACACAGTACAGCGATTTCAGCATGGGAGGCAAGACAATTCATCACATGTTTAGGGGAAATCATTTTCCTTTGCCTCTCTGTTCAGAATTACATGACTCAGGAAATCAGCATACAAGCCTCCAGGAACAGCAATCACCTGTAGCCACTCATGAAAAGATACTGAGGATGCAGTCTCATCATTTCTCATTTAAACAAAAATGCTTTCACCTAATAAGATTAATCTATACATTTTAATAACATGCTTTCCTTCAGAGTTAGGTCTTCTATTAGCTTAAGGGAACTTAACTGCCAATTAAACAACAAGCACAGAGACATTCATTGGCCAGCAAGAATAAATACAGGACAGTTAACTATTGGGAAGAAGGAAAGACAGGACGGTTAATGTTTTCAAAACAAACATGTATATGTATGAGATTAATTTAGATTGAAATGTGGTCAATAACCCCCCATTACACATGGAAAACCTAGCAAACACAATTCCTCGAGTCCAATAATACCAGACATTTCTTACCGCACGCAATCTTCACACAGGCTAACTGATATAAAAATACACGAGGAATAATTTCTCCACAGTGACTAAGTAAAATAGCAAAGGCAGCTAGAAAGAACTGTCAGTGGAAGTAAAATCATGTGATTGAAGTATGGCTTGAGAGAACAGCCCTTCCCTTCTGTTTTGCTAGGCTGATGAGTCAGAGTTCCCCAGTTACTGACCACTACCAGAGTTTCCTTTTCTGCACAGCCTCACAACGATTTCCTCAACCCACCACCATCAGTTTCTCTAATGCTATGGGTCTGCCACTGGATGGGCTTAAGTTGAGATGCAGAACTGAAAATACCTTAGCAACACTGATGCACAATATGATGTCACAGAATCACATAAAAGTCTAGGTTGGAAGAGACCTACAAGATCACCGAGTCCAACCTCTGACCTAACACTAACAAGTCCTCCACTAAACCATATCACTAAGCTCTACATCTAAACATCTTTTAAAGACCTCCAGGGATGGTGACTCCACCACTTCCCTTGGGCAGCCTATTTCAATGCCTAACAAACCTTTCGGTAAATAAGTTCTTCCTAATATCCAACCTAAATCTCCCCTAGCACAACTTTAGCCCATTCCCCCTCGTCCAATCTCCAGGCACGAGGGAGAATCGACCAACCGCCGCCTCGCTACAGCCTCCTTCAAGGTATCTATGGAGAGTGATAAGGTCACCCCTGAGCCTCCTCTTCTCCAGGCTGAACAATCCCAGCTCCCTCAGACGCTCCTCATAAGACTTGTTCTCCACACCCCTCACCAGCCTCATTGACCTTAAGAGACAAATGTCAAAGGAGAGAAGACAGACACCCAGCTTCTTCTACACTGCTGCTGCACCATCCAGCAGCAGGAAAGGTGAAGTCACAGAAGGGGTTGAGTTGAAAGGGACCTTGAAGCCCACCCAGTTCCAGCATCCTGCCATGGGCAGGGACCCCTCCACCAGCCCACGCTGCCCAAAGCCCCATCCAGCCTGGCCTTGGGCACCACCAGGGATGGGGCATCTGGGGATGGAGATCCTGCTCTGCATTTCCCAGACATGAGCGGCGGGGCTTTAGGGGAATGCACTAAATGGCTCTGGAACTTCAGGCTGCAGATGTCTCTGTGAAAAGGGATGCACGCCCTCCACTGGGAAATTAATTTCCTGATCACACAAGAATAATTTATTTCTCTTCCTCCTTCCAGCACTTACACTCAGCCACTGGGTGAGATATTCAGACTAGGAGTCCGCTGCCAGCCATACACACTCATCATTCTTCTGCTTCCTCATATACAATTTGCTACTGATGTTAGCCATTTAGACAAGATCAGTTTGCCAAAATAGCTGAGGCTGGTGGGAGGAATACAGGAATAAAAGACTTTGGTACTTGCTTTGTCAGTCTGCTCTTCATGCCAGTGAGATATCAGCAGAGAATCCAAGAGACACTTTTGAGATTTCATCCCAGCCTGGCTGACTTAGACTTGATCATGTGTACTTTGCCATATCTTTGTACACATTATTTAGCATAGTTCTACAACTGCGGCATAATGTGGAAGAAAGGAGCCAATGGCTAACTGGCATCAACATGGCAGTATTTTACGCAGTCAGGAGGCTGGTTGAATGGCAACAATCCTGTATCACTATGTCATATCTGTTATGATTTTGGCATGTGTGAAGCACTATGAAAAACAGAAAATAAACAGAAAAGAGAATGCTCAGCAGTTTGAGCAGGACAAAGTCTTTTTATCTGTCTCTTAGAACAGACTCTTGCAATAAACTTCTCTAAGGGTTCTTTCCCCTTGTTCAAAACCACAAGTTTTGGATGTTTATTTTTGCCTTTTAAATTGACCATTTTCACAAGAACGTATTTTATCTTTTCAAAGTAAGAGTCATCCTCTGCATGTGCATAGAAAAGGAAATAAATAGAGAGTATTAGAAACGCTGCTCAATTCAGAATCTAGATATTAGTCTGAAAAAAATAATGGTACTTTGATTGAGAAAAGATTTATGAACAAGCAAATGTAATGACACGGCAGTTGCCCAGAAGCACGTGCTGCAGCATTTTATATTGCAGCACTTCGAGCTGCCTGGGAGATCTGTACATTTGGGGGATTTTCATTGAAATTCAGCACAGTACATTGCAGGAAGGGAAGCCTGCCAATGATTTTGTTTTTAAGATGCAGCAGCTACATGACCCATTTATGCCTTCAATAACAAGAAACTTCTCCCTCAACAGAAAGAGAGAAAAAGCAGTGCAGGTTTCAGTACCTGCCCTCTATTTTGATTTCTGCCATTGCCACACAGATGATGTGGAAAACCAGCAAGGATTGACAGCAGACAGATACAGAGATCTGACTGTTTTCCTGCTTCATTTTAAAATTTTTAATCTCCTCATGTCCAGAAAAATAATAAAGTGAAAGACTGAGTCAACCCACTTCTTAAATTGCCAAATAATTAGCACGTGGCTATCACTTGAGGCCCTGACAAAAATGAAGATCTTGTCTGACAGCATCAGCAAAACAATAATTTATCATCTTCTCCAAAATGGCAGGCTCCTCTGCCACCCCGTACCCCTCAGCTAATGCTTTGGCTGTGCATCAGTCAGCTGGTCCTCTCACTGCCGAGATGGCAGAGGTCTCTGGAGTCCGTTATTTACGTAACACTTCAGTGGAAGAGAACAGACTGCTCTTTAGGTTTCCTATGGCTCACTGTTCCAGGAAAAGCTGCACTCCCTGCCCACTGGAAAGAATAAAGGTTGCTTGTCCAGTTCCTCAAGCTGGGTTGGATGTTGCAAAGTCAGAAAACAAGACCTGGGAAAAGCAAGAGGGATGGCAAGAAGGAAAAGCACACAGCAGCTATGGAGCTAACAAATGACCAGCTGTGCCATGGGTATGTCTCACTGTGCACGTCACTGGGAAAGAAAATGTGCTCCTTACACATCTCTGGGACAAAATACCTGTATGTGGCAGGCTGACGCATCATGACTCCCCGCTGGAGTCCTCTAGCTTGTACACTAATCCAACCTACATTTTTACAGCCAGTATTAGCCACATCAAACCTTACAGCCCCCCCACCCGCACCCGCCCTTTATAAGGTAGATCAAAAGATCATCTTTATAGCTGCGGTCTCTACCTGCTTGGAAACTCTGATTCAGATTTTCAAGCTTTTCTGCAGACCATATAGTTTTCATTTTAATTAAAAAATAATAACAACAACAACAAAAAAATGGGACTCCCAAGTGCTTGCAATTGCAAGAAGAAGCCAAGCTCACAAGAGTTTCTGTGTAAACTGCAGGCATGCCTACATCTATTGCCTCAACACAGAAGCCTCAAGTTTTGTGTCTGCCAACATAAATCACTATAACTGATTATTTAAAACTGCAGCAGAGAAGTATTCTGGTATTCCTAGACAGAGTGGGCACTTGCACCATGATTTACAAGGAATTAACCAGACAGTAAGGCTCCTATTGCCTAAGGGTGGAACTGTTGTGGCTGTTTATGCATGCTCTAAAACCCCAGGGGACACTTGAGATCAGTACACGGTCATGAATGCAAGAGTACCATGGCAGAAATTAAGGTTACAGATTATCCCAAACTAGCACTTTGGGACAGATTTCTTGCTGTTTACTGCCTGCCTTTGTCTTGTTGCACACACAAGAACCTCACTAGATTTCTATTAGCTGCAGAAATACATGAAGGAAGAGCTGGGCCTTATTTACAGTCCAAATTGTCAAAAATACCACAGTTTTGAATCACAGAATCACAGAAAAGTCTAGGTTGGAAGAGACCTACAAGATCACTGAGTCCAACCTCTGACCTAACACTAACAAATCATCCCCTAAACCATATCCCTAAGCTCTACATCTAAACGTCTTTTAAAGACCTCCAGGGATGGTGACTCAACCACTTCCCTGGGCAGCCTATTCCAGTGACTAACAACCCGTTCAGTAATGACGTTTTTCCTAATATCCAACCTAAATATCCCCTGGTGCAACTTTAGCCCATTCCCCCTCGTCCAGTCACCAGGCACGTGGGAGAACAGACCAACCGCCGCCTCGCTACAGCCTCTTTTAAGGTACTTGTAGAGCGTGATAAGGTCGCCCCTGAGCCTCCTCTTCTCCAGGCTAAATAGTCCCAACTCCCTCAGCCGCTCCTCGTAAGACTTGTTCTCCAGACCCTTCACCAGCTTCGTAGCCCTTCTCTGTACTCGCTCAAGCACCTCCATGTCCTTCTTGTAGCGAGGGGCCCAGAACTGAACGCAGTATTCGAGGTGTGGCCTCACCAGAGCCGAGTACAGGGGGACAATCACATCTCTGGACCTGCTGGCCACGCTGTTTCTTATGCAAGCCAGGATGCAGTTGGCCTTCTTGGCCGTCTGAGCACACTGCTGGCTCATATTCAGCCGACTGTCAACCAAAACTCCCAGGTCCTTCTCTGACAGGCAGCTTTCTAACCACTCATCTCCCAGCCTGTAGCTCTGCTTGGGGTTGTTGTGCCCCAGGTGCAGAACCCGGCACTTGGCCTTGTTGAACTTCATACCGTTGGCCTCGGCCCATCAGTCCAGCCTGTCCAGATCATCTTGCAGAGCCTTCCTACCCTCGAGCAGGTCGACACACACACCTAACTTGGTGTCGTCTGCAAACTTACTGAGGGTGCACTCGATTCCCTCATCCAGATCATCGATGAAGATGTTAAAGAGGACTGGCCCCAGTACTGAGCCCTGGGGGACTCCACTAGTGACCTGCCTCCAACTGGATTTGACTCCATTCACTAAGACTCTCTGGGCCTGGCCATCCAGCCAGCTCTTAACCCAACGAAGCGTATGCCAGTCCAAGCCATGGGCAGCCAGTTTCCTGAGGAGAATGCTGTGGGGAACGGTGTCAAATGCCTTACTGAAGTCAAGGTAGACCACATCCACAGCCTTTCCCTCATCGACTAAGCGTGTCACCTTGTCATAGAAGGAGATCAGGTTCGTCAAGCAGGACCTACCCTTCATAAACCCATGCTGACTAGGCCTGATCGCCTGCTTGCCCTGCAACTGCTGCATGATGATGCCCAGGATAATCTGCTCCATGAGCTTCCCTGGCACTGATGTTAAACTAACAGGCCTGTAGTTCCCCGGGTCTACCCTCCGGCCCTTCTTGTAGATGGGCGTCACGTTTGCTATCCGCCAGTCAAGTGGGACCTCCCCCGATAGCCAGGACTGCCGATAAATGATGGAAAGCGGCTGGGCCAGCTCTTCCGCCAGTTCTCTCAGTACCCTCAGGTGGATCCCATCTGGCCCCATCAACTTGCATACATCCAAATGCTGTAGCAGGTCGTCAACCATTTCCTCGTGGATTGTGGGGGCCACAATCCCCATCTGCTCCCCATCCCCTTCCACCAGCTCAGGGTACTGGGCGTCCAGAGAGCAACTGGTTTTGCTGCTAAAGACTGAGACAAAGGCGGCGTTAAGCACCTCAGCTTTATCCTCATCTCTGGTAACTAAGTTTCCCCCTGCATCCAGTAAAGGGTGGAGATTCTCCTTAGTCCTCCTTTTGGTATTGATGTATTTATAAAAACATTTTCTGTTGTCTTTAACAGCAGTAGCCAGATTGAGCTCCAGATGAGCTTTGGCCTTTCAAATTTTGTCCCTGCACCGCCTCGCAACATCCTTGTAGTCCCCTTGAGTGGCCCGCCCTCTTTTCCAAAGACGATAAACCCTCTTTTTTCTCCTAAGCTCGAGCCACAACTCTCTGTTCAGCCAGGCCAGTCTTCTTCCGCGCCAGCTCGTCTTTGGGCACGTGGGGACAGACCGCTCCTGAGCCATTAGGATTTCTTTCTTGAAGAGCGCCCAGCCTTCCTGAGCTCCTCTGTCCTTCAGAATCACCTCCCAAGGGACTCTGCCAACCAGTGTCCTGAACAGCTCAAAGTGAGCCCTCCGGAAGTCCAAGACAGAGGTCTTACTGGTCCCCTTCCTGACTTCACCAAGTATCAAGAACTCTACCATTTTGTGGTCACTCTGCCCAAGATAGCCCCCGACCACCACATCTCCCACCAGCCCTTCTCTGTTAGTGAACAGAAGGTCTAGCGGGGCACCTCCCCTGGTAGGCTCACCAACCAGCTGGGTCAGGAAGTTATCTTCCACGCTCTCCAGAAACCTCCTGGACTGCTTTCTCTGGGCTGTGTTGTGCTTCCAGGATATGTCTGGGAAGTTAAAGTCATCCCACAAGAACAAACGCTGATGATTCTGCAACCTCTGTCAGCTGTCTGTAGAACTCCTCGTCCACCCCCTCATCCTGGTTCGGCTGTCTATAACAGACCCCCATCAGGATGCTTGCCTTGTTGGCCTCTCCGCTGATCCTAACCCATAGCGACTCCACCTTGTCATTGCCAGCCTCAAGTTCAACGACATCAAAACATTATCTAATATAGAGAGCCACTCCACCACCCCTTCCGTGCTGCCTGTCCCTTCTGAAGAGCCTATAGCCAGACATTGCAGCACTCCAGTCATGAGAGTGGTCCCACCACGTCTCCGTGATGGCAACCAAGTCATAGCCTGCCTGTTGCACGATGGCTTCCAGCTCCTCCTGTTTGTTACCCATGCTGCGTGCATTGGTGTAGATGCACTTCAGCTGGGCCATTGCCTTATCCCCCGGCCTTGCTATTGTTCCCCCTGGCACAGCTCCAACAATCCTTGCTTCAGCCCCGTCCCCCTTCTTACCTAGTTTAAAGCCCTCTCAATGAGCCCTGCCAGCTCCTGGGCCAGGATCTGTTTTCCCCTTGGGGACAGTTGGGACCCATCTGTGGCCATCAGGCCGGGTGCCGAGTAAAGCCCCCCGTGGTCAAAGAACCCAAAACTTCTGTGTTGGCACCAGCCTCTAAGCCATGTGTTTATCATGTGGGCTTTGCATGTCCTCTCTGAACCCCTCCCTGCCACTGTAGGAATGGACAAAAACACCACCTGTACTCCCGCTCCGTCCACTAACCGTCCCAGACCCCTGAAGTCCCATTTGATAGCCTTCAGGCTTCTCTCGTCAATGTTATCACTGCCAGCCTGGACTATCAGTAGTGGGTAGTAATCGGAGGGGCGAACCAGGCTGGGAAGCTTTCTGGCAACATGACCCTGGCCCCAGGGAGGCAGCAGACCTCCCTACGGGTAGGGTCAGGCCGACAGATAGGGCCCTCCGTTCCCCTGAGAAGGGAGTCGCCCACAATGATCACCCTCCTTTCCTTTTTGGTGGAAGCAGTCTTGAGGTGTGGAGCAGACTTCCTTGCCCTAGGCTTCCTGGTTAAACTTCCTTCCACATCCCCATCCACCGCCCTCTTGAGCTCCAGGGCCTCAAATCTGTTGCATAAGGGCACCTGGGCAGGTGTGGAGGGGGGGCGTTTCCTGCATCATCGAGCAGGGACCTGTTTCCATTCCACCCCAACTCCTAGGTCCCCTCCCTCTGCCCGACAGTGACTGGGCAGGGGGTCCACCCCCACCTGGGGAGTCTCACCCCAGTGCCTCTCCTTCGGGCCTTGCAGGGAGTTGCTCCACCAGTTTCGCACTCCCTGATGGCCCTCAACTTCTCCACCTCCTCCTTGAGGTCTCCCACCAGGCGGACCAGGTCGTCCACCTGCTCGCACCTCACGCACACAGTGTCTCTGCCTCCTTCAGACGGCAGCAGCAGGCTCTGGCACTCCCTGCACCCAGAGAGCTGAACTGCCGCGTTTTGGAGCGGGCAGTCAGTCTGGGTGCCTACAGACTTTCTAGCGCGAGCTCTCTGCCTAGCGAGGACCATAGTGGCCCAGCTAGTGCTAGACAGCCGTTAGGTGAGGCGCTCTTGTCGGCAGGCAGGCAGGCAGGCAGGATCGCTCTGCTCTCCCTGCTCGCCCTGGCTGCACGAACTGCCGCGCCCCGCCCTGTTTGCCCGTCCTGGTCGCCGCGCTCCTGGTCGCTCGCGCTGCCCAGGGGCTGCTTTTGAGCGGCCGGGGAGGGGGCGCTGCTGGCTCCGCCTACGCCTCGTCACGTCCCTCACAGGGCTGCCGGGCCCTGGCGGCTCCCTCGGCTGCCTCGAGTGGCCTCGATGCCGGGAAAAGAGCCCTGCCTGTCCCGATCCCCCGCTCCGCTGCAGAGCACGTCTGCCCCGGAGCCGATCGTCTCGTCAAAAATATCACAGTTTTGAGTAAATGAAAGGAGTACTTATTTGATTTTCCACTGTATTTCTGCAGAGCTGACAGACTCATTCGAAGTTAACACTTCATGATGGCTTCTTCTCTAAAGCTCTAAGCAAAACCCCCACTGATTTACATACATGCATATATACAAAACATTAAGGCAAAAATTAGTCATCCGTTGCAGTGGATGACTTCCCAGGAATGCATCTTGCTGACACTGTGAACGACTGACAGAAATGCTGTAAAATGAAATAAGGCTGAAGTGAAGCAGTGACCTGAAATGAAGGGAACCCTTTTTATTGCTGAGAGAATATGAACCAATTCTTGTTATTCCTTTGACATTAATTTGGCTCTTTAACATTAGTTCCTATCATCTAAGCAAACAGCCTTCTTTGACCTCAGAATATGACAACTACAGTTTTTTGTGTTGACTCCAAAAAGGAACTTTCTTAAAGAATTTCACTTAGTTTCCCAGAACAAGCACAGTATCACATCCAAACTCCCAAATCTCTCAAATTTCCTGATACAGATCTCAGTGACTCAGTGCCCACCCTCTAACCCAGCTCTCAGGACAGTCTGATGTCCTTCTGGTGCCTTCTGGTGGTCCACTTTTTACAGTCACCAGTGTGAGAAGTTGTTTACAACCTGAAATGTCTTTGTGTATGGAATAAAAGCCATCTGCATGCTATTTCCCTTTCTATCAGACCTTCTACTGTGTTTGCCACTGCGACAGTTCATCAGAGACCTTCCTGGGAGCAACAATATACATGTACAATGGGCATCTGAGAATCCACGGAGACTGAACATCACTTGAAGCAATTCCCTGAAAAGATCAAGGGACATAAAGACATAAAGATCAGTGCAACAAGGCTGGGACTAATAATAGCCAATCCACTACTGGGATGAAGTGAATCAGATCTTCACAGAGGGTTTTTTTTTTTTTTTTTTTTTTTTTTTTTTTTTTTTTAATCTTTCTCTACTGCTGAGTGTCTTTCACAAAGTCAGAACAACTCATGGAGGAAAAAGAGGACACTGTCTTTGGATTTGACATAGGAACTACCAAAGTCACAAAATATAGAAAAAGCAGCTTTGTTGCTTTAGAGAAGGAACTGTAGGATTTAAAAATACGTGCCTAAATTCACAAGGTCACTGACAAAGAGGAGTATTTTGGAAATATTAATCATGCTTCTCTTTATTGTTCTAGTGGAGCAGGCATGATGACATGAGAGGGTTGTCGCACACTGGAACAGTCTCCCCAGGGAAGGAGTCACAGCACCAAACCTGTTGGAGTTTAAGAAGCGTTTGGACTGTGCACTTAGTCACATGGTCTGAATTTTTGGGTTGACCTGTGGTGCCAGGAGTTGGACTTGATGATCCTTGTGGGTCCCTTCCAACTCGGGATATTCTATGATTCTATGACACCAGAGGACTGCAACCCAGACACAATTAAGAAAATTTTGGGATTGGTCTCTAGCATCTGCTGTGGCTACCAACAAATCTCATACAACGTTTGTGTAAAGGTTCTTTGCATTTCAGTAAAGAGAACAGTCTTCAGTTCTGCATATTATCTGATAATAAACCATGAAGCTATATATAATCTACAGTTCAAAGTTTTTACAATTTTTGAAGTGCTATCTTAAACACTCACATCCACTGCACAAAAATATTTTCTTAGATACACCAGAAATAAATAAATAAATAATAATTGACAAGCTTAATCTGGATAGAAAGCAGAAGCAGCATAGATAACCAGTTTTAAGAAACAAAGACTCAAGAATACTCAACAACCATTTCCCCAGTAAATCACCGGTCAGAAATAGTAGAAATTTATTCCGTGATTGTCTGTGAGTTTGTGTTCCTGGGGATGCAAACCAAGAAATTTTAGGGTCTCTGTGCACACCAGCCAGAACAGAGAATCCCTGGACCAAGCACACCAAGAAGTCGCAAAACAAAGACAATTCTGTATCCCAAAATCTCTGGCTATTCCTTTTATTCATGCACAATTCTGTTTCCCACAAATTTCTTCTTTGACTTTTAAACAGAATTGTGCCAAGGTTTTCCATTATTTTTGAATGTACCTATGAAATATTTTTTTCCTCAGTAAAAACTTCTAATTTCTGTATGTTAACATAAGGCAGACACTTAATATTCACCCTTACTGAGTAACCTTTAATTTAATGAGGCCCTTTCAAACATGTCTAAACACTCAAATTACAGAGCACCAGCTCTTTTCCTCCAAAAAACTGCAGTAATCCTATTTTCATCATATCCTTGGGTGATCAAGACATGTTTCATTGCATTTTAGCCTAAAACACCAACTGAAAAAGGAAGATATCACAAAGCACTATTCTCAAATGGATTCAATCAAGTTCCTGCAGTGAAACAAGTTTAGTTAATGATTACTTTAGTCTTCTCTATATTTCCCCTCACATTAAACATCAATTTGCGCTACTATAACAGAAAAAAAGGTTTATGGTATTTTATTTTAGTTTGTCTTCTCCATGTGCAAAACCAATATTTTCATGACAAGAACTCTTCAGTAACAAAACTGTGTTTCATTACTGAGGATGCTTTCCATAGCATCAAATTCTGAAAGCTGGCTAAATAGTTCACTTCTATTGATTCTGCCTTTAAGATTCCCTTATTCAATTAACCAAGCAGGTGGTATGAGATATTTAGGTGAAAGGTGAAGACTTTTTTTTTTTTTTTTTTTTTTTTTTTTTTTTTTGGTGAAGAAATCCTGTTGACACAATACCCTGATAGTGACAATGCCTAAGTGCTGAATCAGCTATAAAGATGAGACACCTTGGAACCACTGGAAAACTAAAAGTCCACACAGAAAACATGCAAGAAAGTGGAGAGTAAGAGTGCTTATTTTTTTCAGGGGAAATTTTCTGCTGTCTGGTACAGCCAGCTGTAAGAGAACTGAGAAAAAGCAGGCAGGGGAGAATCTGTCAGCAAGCATAGAGAGTGGGAATGCAGAGGGATTCTTCTGCATGGATACAAAGTGGTGCAAAAAGCAGAGGCAAATGTAAGCTCCCAAGTCAGCACCAACACAGCCCCACCTTGCTTGAAGGCTGTGCTAAGCGACCCACTTAGCAGCCTCCACCTCCTGGTGTGCAGTCAGCTCAGGCCAAGTCTGTGCAGTGCTTCCCCAACTCGCCCGACTCAGAGCTCACACCGAGCAGCAAAAATATATGAAGACCAAGAGGACTGCCTCGATGTGAATTGACAATACAACGACCAGCATAGCCCTAGGTCAGCCACAGGAGTGCAGAAGCACTCCTGCTGTTGAGTCATGGCAGCACGGAGTAGGTGTGAAGAAGTTTGAGAACTGCAGACCTACCACAGGATGACAATTTTCAGTCATGACTGGCGATTTTCCCCGTGAACAGTCTGCACGCGGTTAGTGCAAAAACCTGAGTGCTGCCTTTTCTTTGCGAAGAAATTGCCTGGCACCCTTTGGGGCTGCAGTCCCTAGGGCATGGC
Source organism: Nettapus auritus (assembly GCA_011076525.1). NCBI lineage: Eukaryota > Metazoa > Chordata > Aves > Anseriformes > Anatidae > Nettapus > Nettapus auritus. Next base: position 1,062,608 of record CM021767.1, read on the forward strand.
TGGTGACTATGAAGTCAAAGGGTCACTGTGCCTATGAAGTGCAGGAAGTGAGGATGACCACCAGATGTTAACAGGGCTCACAGCTCAGGACCAGCTACCAGCCTTGTACTCAGCATGCAAACTTACGTGTCGAGCCACAGCAACAAGAACCCACCAAAGTCACTCGACTTTTTCAAATAGGAAATGAGCCATTTAAGAATAGAGAACAAATCATGGGTTACATGAGGAGGATTTGCCTGAGCCATGACAATGCCATATAGTAAGATGCTCCTCAATGCATGCTATATGGCAACACCCCAAAACTATATGTTTATCCTTAGCAAGATAGAAGTATTGAACACCCACATGTCTCGGTCTTCTGAATGTCATGGCATTCCTGGTTATGCAATTCAAATAAGTACCAACAGGCAAGTGTGCAAAAAAAAAAAAAAAAAAAAAAAAAAAAAAAGTTTCTAATTTTTTCCAAGTGCACAGACTTCATCCTTTGCTGCTGGAAATTATTCCCGTCAGACAAAATTAGAACAGATGAATCCAGCAAATATATTAGATAGTGAAGTAACTGGGTTAGGACATTTTCAGACACAATTCACTATGTCCTTGCTTGGATAAAGAAAGGAAAGTTAAAACTTTGTCTTAAAAACAGAAATCCTGAGACACAGACAGACAGAGGGAAAACTGATGTTTTGGAAGATGCTTCATTCAGATTAGCTGCTAAAATCCTCTTATAGCACAGCATTGCTTTAGTGCCAGTCACCACCGATCTGCATTAAGAAGCAGAGGGTTAAATGCTACAGTGCAGCAACGCAAGCAAATGGGCAGGCCAGACTGCTGCAGGTTTTGACCTCTGTGCTCTTACTGCTCCCGCTCACAAGCTAGAACCAAAACATTTAGGGAATGCAAGTTCAAGATTTGCCATGGATGCCAGGTATTTCATTTCCCAGTTTTGTGAACCAGCTTAAGCAACACTGCAGTGTTTCACTGGTATACAGGGGGTGGAAGAAGAATACTGCTAAGGCCTGAGCTGCTCTGACAATGCTGTGTTCAACACCAAGACAAGTGTAAACTGTACATTTGCAACCCAACTTGATCATCATCCCAAATTTCACATGCATTTAGTGTAAACTAAACCAAAGGATTAGCAGTAAGGTTTGTCTGCTTCATGGCAGCAGCCTGAGAGCAGTCCCATGATGGTGCTGCAGCAAGCCAGAGTAACTGATGACTTTGCCTTATCATAGCAACCCATTTTATTATATTTTTTTGCTAAAATGGTCTTGGAAAGATTGGACACGTGCTGTTTTCTTTCACTTATTGCCATCTGCAGCTGACAAAAGTGTTAAAGTATACAAACAGCAGATGGAAGAAAAGATGCAGAAGTAGAGAAGCAGAGTCTTGTCTTTGATTTGCATAGTTATGCCAAACAAATTCAGCAAAAGACACAGATTTTATCTGTGGTTGTTTCCCTAGTCTAACAATTTGCCAAAAATCTACTAGAAGAACAGACTGTCTAGTCCATGGTATTAAGGGCATCTCAAAGGTTTCAGCCTTAAATGCAACATGAAATTCAGTATTAACTTGATATGCAGGTGTAGGAGAACTGTGGTATTGAGCAGCAAAATCCCAAATGTCCACATCAAACAATCCCCTACTTTTTAATTTATTAGAAGGTAAAACAGAAAACCTCAGGCCCTCTGTAGACAAGACATAAGTTTAGGACTCATGAGACAAAAGATCAAATACCATCTCTTCCCACCTAAGGAGTGACCTAGAGCATCTTAACCTGGGCTTCCTCTTTACATCTGTAGGAAGCCACATCTCACTACACCTGCTCTGTCACACTGCTTGTCTAACAAAGTGTGCATGACTCTGCACTTATTTTATATACAGACAGTTCTGGATGGAGATTTTTTTTTTTTTTTGAGGGATAATGGAAAAAAAAACAGGAAATGCATTTTCCCCCCTCATCCCCCAAAAAAAAAAAAAAAAGTTTCAGCCTAGTAGATGGAGCACTCTCATGAACCACAGATACTGCCACAGCACACTGCTTCTAACTTCTAACTGGATTCCCAGGTGAACACCCTAATCAGCAGAATATTGACTACACTCAGGTAGGTCTCTCCTAAGCTCCCTCATCTCTATAATATATATATATATGGCTTATTTTACTGTAATTATTATAGCATCAAGGAACAAACCCAAAGCTAAGATCCCAATGTGCATTAAAAATGTTAATTTAACCTTGTGGACTCTCACTAATAGCACATACCTGATGAATAAGTCAAGGCTGCTCCTACCACGTAGGACAGTACTCCATCTCTGCAGTTGGATTTTTGAATCAGTTTTGCTGGTTTGCATGTTTTTAACCACTTAGCACATTGGTTTACTCAGAGCAGTGCAACCACTTATGCATCAGGAACCAAAATGGTCTCAACTACTTGCTTTTACAGGACAACTAACCAGTCTGGAGTACATTTATTATGACATAAGTTTCCCAGGCAACTTTGTATGTAAATCTGCATTCAGCATTATGACTTATCACTTGACTCTGGGCTATTGAAGATACAGCATTCAGCAATGGTGGGAAGAAAAACAGGACACCAAGGGAATTCACCAGTAAGACATGCATGTTTTTTGGATTTGTTTCCCTGCTGTTAAACATTAAGCCTGTTTGGATCTTAAACTGAGCCCTGCAGGTCTGTCCCCAAAGCAGGTAAATGACCTCCACCATCTTGTGATTCTTTGGACCAAAGGAGAGCCTGAAAATTTCTCTCTAAAGCATTACCCATGGTTTTAGAGACAGTTCATATGGAAACTTCTGTATCTTATCCTGCCATTTAAGTATTTTCACCATGACTTCTACATACTGGTGTTAGTCAGAATCAGCACAAACAAGGTTCAGTCCTTGACATTCAGGAGATGTGAAATCTCATCTGAGTACCCGCTTTTGTCCTTTTGTTTTCTTTTTAGACAGGTCTTTAAAAATTGACTCTGATTAAGGACATACCTAAAGAAATGCACATTTAGGCATAACTGAGAAGTAGTTCTAACAGTGCCTATTAGAAGTGCAGTCAATGCAGCCCAGCCCAAGAGTCCTTAAATTGCTGATTGCTGAAAGCTAAGAGAGCAGTCCGGGTGACTTCTTGCTACCCCAAGCACCTGTAGGCCAACATAAAGAATAAAGATAATTGTCAACATGGACTTGTATCTCATCTCAAACTGTGCTTACTCTGTCTCATCTTCAGTCCTTTTTGAGGACAGGGACCATCTCTCTTTTGTCTGGTCCTTGGATTCTGCCTTCTTTACTCAAATAGCATCAAGGAACTGATCAAAATCTCAATGTACTGGTGGGGAAGTGACAGTCTTTTCCACACTGCCAGAACAACCAACAGACAAAAGCCTCCTTTACAATCATGAAATGACCCAAATTTTGAATGTTTGCCTTTAAAAAGAAAAAGGAATAAAATCAGTTTTACAGATTTTCTTACCATACTAGTCACTGTAATTATCCCCATTAAATAAAAGCAACCCCCCCCCCCCCCTCTTGATTATCAGAACATCAGACAATCAAAAGTAAACATTGCAGTGCTTTTGAGTTCAGAAGGCCTCCTGGATCTCAGCAACTCCAGCTGCTGTAAGCTAGCCTGGCTCCACAGCATGACAACATCCTCCCCAGCATGATGTTTAAGGCCAGAAGAAACCAGTAAGAGCACGCAAGAGCCCTCGGAACAGTTCCTGCACCTACCTTCAGGCTGAAGCTGACAGTCCCCTTGGAAGAAAACCCCCTCTTCGCATAAAATCTCCGAGTTCCCCCATCAGGGTCTATGCACAGAGCACAGCTTACCCTACCTCAAATTCATCATATGAAAAACATTCCATTAGGATAATTTCTTAAACTCAATTTATTATCAGCCTGCTCCTGAGGAGTCTGCCAGGAAGAGGCTGAAAAACAGAGTTTTGCCTTCTGAATGACCCCTTATCACTAAAAATTCTTATCTAAGTGACTTACCTGTAACAAAGATAAATATCATTTTCAGCTCAGCTTCTACTGACAGATTCCTGGTAGTACAAATTCCTTTTTCCTATTATAGCTATAAAAAATATGTCTTTGAAAGGAATTTAGACTAATTCTTGATGAAACGTTACTGAATGCAAGTGACAAGCACAGTGTATGGAGTTTGATGATCTCTACCAAATAAAGTTGAAGCTTACTGTATTAGATAAGCAATGTAGTGATTTTCTGTTAAGGTTTTCTTTCCACTAAATGCACAGGGAAAGGCCATCATGTACTTGCTATACAAGCTATTTTATGTTTTTATTACCTGGAAATATCAATCCAGTTCCCTATTCAGGGAGCCCTTCTACACAATTATGATAAAATTGAGTGCTGTTTTCTCCTCCATGTACAGAAATAATCTTTTGGCCTGTGGCTCCAAATCCACTCACTGCTCTGTTTTTCTTGGCTCTTTCTAAAATTGTATTTATTACAGCTATGGAATTGATTTTGTGCCTTACAATTACTGCTGGGTTTGCCACTCTCCATGCCTAGCCATCATTTAGACAGGCAAATATTCTCCATCTGGAGACAGAAATATAAATACAGGAAAGTAAGGAAGACTTGCAGTTCTAGTGACAGTAAGCCAGTGACGAAATGAAGGCAAAACTCAGCAAGGCAGGCAGCCTTGCCATAAGGTCTCACAGCAGAACAAATAAATATCTGACTTCCAGAGCAGGTTTGCACATTCATTTTGAATCCTTTAATACTATCTGCCTGGCATCTTGCAACAACTGCTACATATGACCAAATCATCATGGCAAATAAAGAAGCAAATACTGCTATTTCCTAATAATACAAGTATTCCTTCTAAAGTAGGTTGGCATGTTCAAGAGAGGTTATTATTAACCTGCTTTAAGAGTTACCTATCTGCAACATCCTTCCCCATTCAAAGCTTCAGGCAAAATGTAAACTCATCTCTGCTTCATCTCAGAGGTGGAACTACTCCTAGAAAAGCCTGATGAAATGTTAAGCCTTGGTTTTTGTTCAGTTCACAGGGGCACTTCGCTCAGACTATGCAATTCAGAGTCAATTATGTCCCTAAAATTTTCAGGTTCTGCTCACAGTACTTTACGGAACAGTAAAGAACCATTCAATGAACTTTCCTTCCAAAAGTATCCATTTCCCCAAAGTCATTTATTTACTTTTTTTTTTTGTTTGTTTGTTTGTTTGTTTAATGGGAAGTACATCTCTTGAATCACTTAACTCATGTTGCTGAGGATTTAAAAAAGATAACAGAAAAGGGAAAAGAATAAGTTCTTTTCTCCTCCTCCCTCCCAAAATAATCACGAGATTAAAAAAAATGTGGGTTTATGGGTGGATAGGAAAAATTACGTAAAATATCAAAAACTAGTAGCAGAATTCAGATTCTGCATTTACTGGAGGTGAGGACATGAATGCTTGCAAAGCTTTTAAAGCAGCAGAACATTTACTAATATCTAAAATAATAACCATTGAGGACTGAACATTTTTTTACAAAAAAAGTTAAGTGCAAAATTTTGTAAATGTAAATAAGTATAAAAATATAAAATGTGAAAAATATATAAAACTTGTACGGTTTTTTTTTGTGATGCCAAAGACATGTACAATTCTTAAGCTTTTGCCTCTAACAACATACAATCATTAAGTGTAATTTTCTTAAAACAGAATGACATGGAGCTATATTGTTATTTTTAGTTTTAAAAATCCCAGTTATTTTCCTTAAAAGTACATTTTAATACTGTGAAACGGGGGGGCCCCCCCCCCAAATGTAAGAACAACTCAGGAATTAGATTTAATAGGTATAGTCCTGGATGACTTTTTCCCCAAAAGTGAGAGTTTTAAGCAATAAAAATTCACCTATAAAACAAATATCTTGCTTTCTACTCCAGTGTCTTTATAATCCATAGCAAAGTAGGCTTTAGATCCTACCAGTGTTCATAACCACATTAAAACAAAGAAGTCACACACTGACAACCATACTCCCAAGATTACATTCAGAACTTACAGCAACTGCTCTGGAGTTTGTGGATGGTTATGACTCTCTGTGAGGCAGGAATCTAGTTTTGGACACCTGGCCATGACAATTTTAGCCCATCTTTTGTAGTGCAAGATACATATAAAGTCATACAAGATGTGTACACTCAAATCAGCACTATTCCAAGAAACATAAAACTTTCATTCTAGGCCCCCATATAAACAAATTTATGATAAAGTTAGCTGAACTAAAACCAAACAAGAACAGGTGCATAAATAGCTCAAACTATTTGCCATAGTTTCCTTAAAATGTTAACTTCATCATGAATATAAGAAACGTAACGAGAGTCCAAAAAATGGTTTAGAACAATTCAGCCATACAACTGCATGTTTTTCCTCAGTTAATAACACCATTGTCTTAAAGCACAAGCCATACATTAGAGAAAGGTATGTGTTACAACTCAGTGCCCAGATCTCTTTATAAATTGGTTCCACACCCTGCCAACATACACAGATCCAAATGGAGACAGTCCAGACACTGAGTGTTTCTCTAGTACATAAAACAGCAATTCATGGTTAACCTCAGAAATTCGGTAATGCATTGTACCTATGTCTTAACATACTCTTTATTAAATGTAAACAGTAATGTTGTGTGTAAGCATTCTTGTGCAGGAGGAAATTCTCCTCTGGCCCACATACAGAAAGACTGGAGTGACATCTGCTGCTTTGCATGCAGTTTTAGGAATGAGGTTTTTCATTTATCGGCCATTTTGATTAGGCAGATGCAATGGATCTTCCTAACTCCTAAAAACAGGATGCAAATACACTCATTTAGGTTCCTCTCAAAAAGCTGCTAGCCCACTGAATGTTGATATAATTAAGTCCTTGAAGAGATTTTACATTTAAAATGACATCAAATGCGTGCAGCTTTTCTTATTGGACACTATAGTATTTCAGCACTCAAAGGAAGATTTTACACAGCAATTTTCATTATTAAACATCTAAACTAATTTCTCCACTGTTTTACTTTGGACATGAATACATTATTTGGAGACCCTCACCATACCACTACAGTGCATGGGATTATTCAGCATGGGATTTGGCTACACAACTTTCATGGTGTTTGTATTATGTACTTATAATTACTGACACACACAAAATATATATATATATATATATTTTTTTTTTCAAAGAAAAGAGACAGCTGGGACATCTTTCTCTGTCTTAGTTATTGCCTAATTAATCACGTTTCAGCTGAAAGCAACTTTTAATTAGAAACGTTCCCATCTGGGGAACATGAGCACATGTGACTGCCCAGACCAAACGTTTCTTCAGTGCCTGTATACAATACTGAAAAAGCATGGTTTATGGTCAAATTTATGCCTACAAGTAAAGCTACATGACAGGACAGATCAATACCTGATTTAATGAACACATCTAGGCCAAATATAAAGCACGGAAATAACTGCAGCTGACTTGCAGAAAACGAACTCCACACTCAGTAGGATTGTAAAGTAGGTATGTTTATTCAGCACGGGGGTGTAGTCCCGCCAAAGTCGTGCGCCCCTGATGTGGCAACTTGCCTTGGTTATATGCAGTAAAGAGTTACATATGCATGAAGTTTCACAATACACCTATACATATTCATAACTGGTCCCTGCTTCATATTAAAATTAGTTCCAAGGAGTCATTTCCATAAACTCCTCCCATCTGCGCTTGAGCAGTGTATTCTGGTGGTGGTCGTTGGGGGTCATGGGGATGAAAATTGATGACTCTTCCTCATCACCGCTAGCTGACGTCGTCTCTGTGCAGACTCCGTTGCTCCAGGACACTTTCTAGGAATGGGATTTTAAACACCTGAAAAGAACTTAGTTACAATTTAAATATAATTTTCTTATCCCAGCTGAACCCCAACAAGGATGAAAAACAGGAAGCCATGGTTATGGCACAAAAAAAAAAAAAAACAAGTAAAGAATTTATCTCACCTTTGTTTGTTACAAAGGCAATCATTGTTTGCTTAAAATGAAAGTAATGAGACAGAAAGCAGAAAGAAATAAGGTTGGCATAGACAGATGCCCACACGACACATACCACTAGTTAGTAGGCACTGTGCCAGTGCAAAGAAAATATAAAAAAAACTCACTTTTCTGGGTCACCTCCTGGATTGCAAAGGTCACTGCTCTGCTGTGAGTTATCTCTTCACTGCAGTAACAGCAGAGCAGTTGATCCTCCTGTTGTATGCTCTTGTATCTATGGACCACACTTAAACAGGCTCTTTTGGGTGGTTTTCCCATCAAAACAATGCCCAGGGATCTCCACATGAAGTGGATCCTGGTCCATTCCCGGTGGGATTCCCCTCCTCGGGGATGTTCCCTGCTTCCAGCAGGCTCCCTGTTCAGGGAGCTCTTCAGTCCCTAAGCACTTTTCCAGTCCTCCTTTCTCCACAGGCAGCTCCCAGTGCCATCACGTCTGCCCTAGGAAACGGCCATCAGGAAACATGCCTCTGTGTTCTCCAAAAGCAGCAAAAGTTGAGGTTTTCTTTGCCCCTTGCTGTCTTTTCAGGGGCCAGCCCTGTTACCTAGTTCATCTCCAGGAGCAGCCTGTGTGCCTCATGACACACTTACTACACAATTTGCTAACATTGGCTCTCTTTTCTCCATACACAAAAAAACCTTTAAAGTTGACAATTTTTCCATGTTCTCCAATAGCATATAAGGAAACGCTCACAGAAAAGCAGCTTATGAGGTATTTCAGAAGGGTTGCAGCAGGGGAACTGCAGGGCCTCTGTGAGGGAGCTGGGGCTGCCTCAGGCTGGTTCCAGAAGGTTCTGGTGAGCCCAGGGCAGGGTCCAGCCCATCAACAGTGCCTCTAGGAAGGCAGCTGGAAGGAAGTGCAGCGTGGTGCTGGGCGGCATGGGCAAGGGGAAAAAGGGTGAGGAAAAGCCCAGAAGGGAGAGGAGGAGGAGGAAGTTTAACTTGCCCCAGAAGCTGTTTCACCTCATTTTCTCCCTCTATCCTGTCAGGAGGGGAGTGGGAGGTCAGCTGCCTAGGCAGCAGACCAGGGCCACCCCACAGAGGTTTGCCTTCAAAAGCGCACAAAAATCTAATCAAATGCAGTCTTTAAAGTGCCTCTTTTTACCTTACAGGGTGTTTAACGTGACCAAACCCTCACATTTTATACATAAGAGGTGGTAGGATGGAGTTTATAGAAGCTAGTCTAACCTGCCCTCAGATCCTGCTGAACCACCTGCACAAGACTGGCTGCTCTTCCTCAGTGCTGGCAGATGATCCTGGAAAACCTGCACCTGTGCTGCATGTCCTGCCACCTCCTCCCGCCGTATCCCACCTCCACAGATCCACTTGCACACTAATAAATAGTAATAACTTAGACTATAATGCTAATTTTGCTCCTGCCTCTCAAAGTCTTCGAGTCTTTCAAGAGCTGGAACTATGATAGTCCCTACAGTTCCCTGAAAATCACCCTGTCATAGCCCTCGAGTATGCTATTTATCAGCAGAGGATCCTACTTAGCCTCACACAGAAGTGATGACTCAGAGTCAAGCTGAGTCACAGCTATGGACTGTGAAACATTTCTCCCCAACCATCTATTTTCTTTACCCAATACTAGATGAGACTAACAGTATCATAAGCCTGAAGGGAAAAGATACCACGGATGGCTTTTAAAGATGAAAAAAAGGTGGTCTAGCTTATCTACTTGTAAAAGAATTAACAGTTTATATAAACTAAGAAGGCAACCGATAAGGAATAGCTGTTGATATCATGGGATGCTGCCAAACAAATGCTTGGTGAACGCTTATTAGTAATAATAGTAGGAAGCTATTTACTGTGTACCTGAAGAGAACTGATGTTGTCAGATCAGAGAACAAAGCACCAGCAATCTGTAGAAGCCAGAATGTAGATAGCTGTGGCCTTCAAGACGCATGATGAAAGCTTGAATAAAAGCTTCTCATGAGTGAGTAAATTTGAAAGTTCAACTTTATAAAGATGTTTATAGTAAGGTAAAAATAAAAGTCTGCAGGAGGAATGACTACAAGACATTTCTATATATTTAATAGAAAACTAGGTCGAAAATAATGGAAGTCAGCACAGTTAATGACAAAATGCACAGCTCAATGCTGGAACCTATTCTGCCATAATTTTATTAGTTTCTTGACTAAAGACATGCGGTTCTACTTACATATACCACGACCACATTTCTGCTTCCAGCATGAAAAATAAATCTGTATATACAGATTTTTTGAGCTTATACTATATATGACTAATTTATACAGGACAAAGTATATAGAAAAAAATAAAAGATATTTCTTAACTGAGAATTTAAGAATACAGTCTTACATGCCAGAAATTTGTTTATCAGTACTGTGCAACTTGTCTTTGCTGGTAAGCAAGTGGAAAAAAAATCATATTAACATTTACAGGTAAAAAGTACTAAAAACCTTGAAAAAATCATTTTAAAATGATTATCAACTGCATTCTCAAAAAGCCTGTCTACACAGATTATAACTGTGTTGGATGCAGTCTCTTTGCAATAAAAGGACCATTTCTGCATCTTCAGAATGGTAGTAAATGCAAATCCTTTTTTTTTTTTTTTTTTTAAAAACAGTTCTTGCTATGACATTGACTCATGGATATTGACTTTTCTGAGATTGAACAGTGTACTACTTACATGACTCACTTCATGTGGCACTGCTGAAAATGCAACAAATAATACATTTTGCTATTCAGCGCAGCAAACAAAGAGCACTAATAAAATTTAAAAAGTTCAGTTTTGGAGCAAGATAAACTGTTTGCACATACTCTGCTGTGCTTGTAACATTCCAACCAGCACTTTTCTTACAAACCTGGCAACAATAGATACTCTATAGGTAAAGATCAAAAACTGTAATGGCTGTTTAGCCTAGAAATGCCAAAACACTTCTGAAATATCCCTGTTGTGCTATTGGTAGAGTAAGGTTAAGTTTCCTGAACTCATAAATTTGTTTTTACCCTTCCTTCAAAGATCTACACCACTTAGCATCACATGAAGATCTGGTCTGAAACAAATGTAGAGCCTATATTCTTTTAGTAAGGATCTAAATTTGTTTGGGAAAACCTGTTTCTTTGTTCCCCTTAATCAAATAGTTCCTTACTTCAGCATTTGGATCTTAAAACACTTCACCCACTAGTCTCCATGCCTTAAAAAGCATCATCTCCAATTCTGTTTTACGGATTGGAAAATCAACAGAAAAAAAAAAAAAAAAAAAAAAAAAAAAAAAAAAAAAAAAAAAAAAAGAGATATGGACCAGTAACTACTCCAAAAATTTGCAAATAGTAGCAGAATCAGTGGACAGGTTTGCTGTATTCTTAGCCAAAGTCAAAATGTCAATGTTTTATAGTGTCTACTTGAAATAGGATGCAGTAATAGAAATAATAAATATCCCTAAATTACTCAGCATTTCAGGTCTTATTCACTGAAGTTTTTAATACCAAACAAACTGAAATACTGAATTGAGAAGCAACTACATTAAATTGGTATCTTAAACTTGCTGACCTGAGTGATTATATCATCATCACTTTTAGCTTGTGCTAGGCTATGAGCACTAGCACAGCTGAGAAGGCTGAAGATGAATGTACCTCCTTGCGCATTATCAGCAGAACTATTAAAATTAACCTCTGAGCACTCCGCAGAAGTCAACAGAAAAAAAAAAAATGAGGTCACAATCAGAAAACACTAGCCTTTTAATAATACCCGTGTAAATGCTAATTTCTCCCACTGAACAATCTTTAAATTCCAAGGAGAGCAGGAATAAAACCATAGTGTCTTCTCAGAAGACATTAAACTGGTGATATTTCATTTTGCCAACCCCAAAACATGGGGGGAGAGTTAGGGAATGCCATTTTTACATCTGTGTTTCATCAAGAAACACTGGAGTTTAGCGAAGTTAATTTTATGCTGCTCTTGGTTTGAGAACTAAAGTTTAACTTACTTGAATTTTAAACAATACCTGAAGTTGAATTCCTCATATATTACCTGTTAAAAGAAGGCTAACTAAACTTCTGAAGATACAGGAAGAATCTAGCACAACTGAGAACTGTGCATGCACTGCCCATAAAAAGCAGAGCCAGGTGCTTATTATGTTTGTCGCATTGGGAGAAAAATTACTTTTTATTAAGACTATATTAATATATGAAACAATCTTTGGTTCAGGTATAAATGAATTTTTATCGAGTCATCAAAAATCAAATTTAACTTAAGATCTTCACTATGAAGTTTACACTTTCTTACACTTTTATTAAAGTATTTTAGCCAATGACATACCACATTTTAGGTTTTCCTAGTGCTTCCACAATTTTCTAATGTGCTTTTTAAATTGGTGGGGAATATAATCATAGCTAACAACTGTATAATAGGGGCTTTGAACTTATCTTCAGATACCAAAGCAAAAGGATACCAGGAACTTCTTCTACTTAAATGCTTTAATTTTCACTTCACAGCTGCAGTCAACTAAACAACATTTTGCAGTGCATAACAAGCTGCTATTAAAGTAAAATACTTTAATTCAGTACTCAGTTAGAGACTCGGTTGGATGAAGCAATACCAAGATTCTTCTGTGCTTTCAGATATACACCATCATTTAGCTTCATTATTTGTGATTTTTTGGTATTTTTCATAGCATATTTGAGGATTGAGATATGAATATCAATTGTAACATTCTTCCACAAATTATCAGATACCTTATAAGTGCCTTATAGCACTGAAACAATCCTTTCAGGACATAAAAAGATACAGAAATTTAAGTAACTTTTTTTTTTCCCCCCTAGTGATAAAGGCATTAGTGTTCCTAGAAATGAAAAGGGCTTCGTACAAGAGCTCTGGAAAGATCTGTATTTAATTACACCTTTCAAAACTGTGTTACACAAGACAATTTCACTGTTTATACTCAGTACATAAACTAAAAACTTAGGAGATGAGGAAACATAAGCAGACTACATCACTCTGTTTTCTGGAAAAGCATGTCATGAATAATTTGCCCCTCGCGATGGAAAACAAGGAGGGAGGAGAAAAGGGACAAAGAAAATTAATTTAAGAAACTATAACATCTCTTTTGATCTTGCATCCATGCTGAAAATGGGAAAGTTTCAATCATTCAGTTTAATTAAAGAGCAAAACATGTCTGTGTAGCTTAAAGCCTTAGTTCATTAAAAGAAACTATATGCAAAGAGTTAAGTGAATGCTAACTGGGACATTCTTGCATCTTTACTTTTATAATAGAAACAATTATAAACTTTCCTGTATTTCACAGAAAGCAATCAGGGTCCACTGTACAAAAAAAAGCTTCCCTCCCAATTCCGTCAGTCTGCCATTTCTTTTTAGATTTTCCATTACCTGCTCCCCTTAAGATCTTCAGGTTGATTTTTAACAACTTGCTAAATAAATATATTAATTGAAAGTCTTCCAGCAGTTTAGAAACTAAGTACAGGAAAAGGTTCAGAGCAGAATTTGACAATAAGTTGCTCAAGGTATTTGCTAAGGAAACCCTTCACTTTTTATGTAGAAAATTAAAAATACTAGTGATAATGTCTTGCTGCAGTACAAAAATCTATGTAAAACTTTTGCTGAGACTACATAAATTCTAATCCATAACATGTTTTCCTCAGCAAGTAAATCCATTTTTCCATTCCTTTGAAGAGGCCATAGAGTTTACAGAAACATCCAACACTTGCATAATGCAGGAAGAACATCAGACAGCCTCCTTCAATTCAGCATTTTATTTAACATTCAAGTCTCATAGAAGGACATGAGAAATGCAATTTTTGAAGTGTAGTTGGCTCTTTTGAATATTCCTATTTGAATACTTGTAAGTCATGTTGCTGTGACTCACTGTATATTTGGCTTATCATTTTACAATTTCTACCATGTTAAACATTTGAAAATGCTATGTTAGTAGCTTAGCAATCAGAAGAGTACTTAATAGCTGACAGACTTAATTTCTGTCTATTGTCCATACTCTAACCACTTCTAATTACCTTAACATGTTATATATTACTCTGCTTTCAAATATACTTTTTAGACCCTTATAGTGACTTTCCAATACCTAACGGGCCTACAGGAAAGCAGGAGAGGGAATCTTTGTCAGGGAGTATAGTGATAGGACAAGGGTGAATGGCTTTAAACTTAAAAAAGGTAGATTTAGATTAGACATGAAGACGTTCTTTACTATGAGGGTAGTGAGGCACTGCAACAGGTTGCTGAGAAAGTTGTGGATGCCCCTTCTCTTGCAGTGTTCAAGGCCAGCTTGGATGGGGCTTTGGGCAACCTGCTCTAGTGGGAGGTGTCCCTGCCCATGGCAGGGGGTTGGAGTTAGATGGGCTTGTAAGTTCCCTTCCAACCCAAATCATTCTATGATTCTATGATTAAGTATCTCACTGTGCAGCACAGTTCATGTCATAGAGCTAATTTTGATCTTCAATTATGCATGAGAGATCCAAAATCAGATTGGCCGTCTCCACAGCTACTTGTAGGCCACTGCACTTTGCAGCAAAACAGTCCAGTGTCAGCAAGTCAGCAGCATCTACTGAAGGCTCTTTTGGGCAGCTCTGTATAGTTGGAGAGCCAAAGTGTGGTCGCAAAAGCCTCCAGCTGAGATTCAGTGTATTACTGTTCATTCCACAGCCACATTTTGAGAGTAAATCTGACCAATTAGAGACAGAGGGAAAACTTGATGGGACAAGCCAACAGTGTCCATAAACCGTGTCTGTGAGAATTTCATCATCATGACTCAGAGAGCAAGCTACAGACTCCAGGGAGCGGCAAAAAGCATCAGCAATCAACTGGTATTGTGTCTGAGAACAATCTGCATCTTTAAAGCTGCTAGTGGACAGACCACAAGTCTAAAGAAAAAAAAGCAAGAAAAAATTAGAACAGTTTTACAGAAATAGCTATAGTCAAACATTTGAAGTGCTGTTAGTTTTAAAGATGGTTCAGCCTTCACAGAAAATTTGTTAGATTATCCTGATAGAAAAAGTTTCTAGACATATCAAAGCTGAGGTCTGCAGATTATCACTTAATAAAAACAACTCAATTTTTACTTTAACACTTAAACACTATTATTGATACCTAAAGAAACATTAACAAGTACAAATACAGTATTGAACTCTGAAAAAGATGCCCCTAGCAGAGTGCTTCAAAAACACCCCTTTGTTTTATGTGGTTATATAGAAGTGCAACATTAACCTATAAATGACAAGTGCAAACTGTAACAGTAATTCTACAAAACGTTTTGCTTCCTAAGTATATTAACCAGCTTTAAAAAAAAAAACAAACAACTCATCTTAAACATACCTTGTATCTTATATATGAAGCCAAATGACTTTCTGTACAGCCACCTCCTAACAAAGCCAAGGGTTCCTTAATTGTTAACTGTAACACATGCTCTGCAGTTTCACAGGCACGCTGAAAACCATATGAATTTTTCATTACACATACCATAAGATTTCCCCACCACACACACACACAAAAAAAACACCTACTGCAATAAAGATTTTTAGTAATTCCTGGGAGAGACTACATAAATCTGAATGGTGTGAATATAAACTTGCCGCGTCACTTCCAAAACCATGTTTAATAACCAAAGAATAGTCTTTATTTGTCCACACTCCATAAGGAAGAACAGAAAAAATGCTGTATTTTATTCCTTTTTGCAAAGCTGACTTACAAAGTCAACCAATATCAACACCATTTTTAGAGTAACTATTCAATGAAGAACTATGCTTTACTAGCCTTGCAGGTATTGCTGGTGACCTTTCGAGGGGCAATTTTTACTTTGTGCTCCCATTAACCAAGAATGAGAATGAAAACATTTACCTAGCACAGGCTTTAAGAACAGAGGAAAAACTTCTCTCTGAAAAACTTCCAGCATTAAAATAGAGGTGTTAAAGGAATACAAGCACCCAAAGATTTTGAAAGTCTGGAAACAAGGGAGTTTCTAAATCACTTTTTGGAAGCTATTTCCTTAAATCTAACGAAGTTTAATCTGGGAACCAAATATTTTTAAACTCACTGTATTTATGTTTTTCTTTACTCTTTATCTTTTCCATTAAAAACATGACTTTTTCAATAAATATTTCAAGAAAACACGCCCACCTTCAGTTCATCCCATGTTGTTTCACTTCTGTTACAGAGTACCAAGCTGCAGACAACTGTATCATTAGGAATTAGATGGACAAAATGTTTTGAGCCAAAACTCTTAATGCACACATCCTTCAAACTGCCGCAACAACTGGGAGAAAATGAATATATGGAAGCTATAGGCTTGGAACCTGCCCAATTAAGAAAAGTAGAGAATAAAATGTATTAATGTCCTCAGAAGAGATGCCTGTTGCATTTCATAAAGCATGAACATTTTTTCCCCCTCTTGGCTTCTCAAATTATGTTCTTCAATATCTAACATTTGTGACCACAGAGGAAATTGCAAGTAGAAACCAGTACATTTTCAAAGTGCAAGATTTAGTTTTAGTTTAAGATAAATAGGTAACCTTATTACTCTCATTAGAGAGGAGTTTGAAAATAATCTACATCTGCAAATGGTTGCTAGAATTAGACACTCCTCAAGGAGCAACCAGTGATCATCTGTGTGACATGTCACCACTGCAGCTATCCAGTCACTTAAATTGCTTTCAGACAAGAAAGGAGCACTTTCTGGTTTGAAACACTTGCTCTGCTGCTAAGGCAGGAGAGACAGAAATAAAGAGAATCCCTGCTCTGCAATGACACCAACCTAGGTAGGTTTTCATTACAAGACTAACATTAAGGGTAACAACTTAGTGCAGAAAACTTGCTCGTTACCTGTCATTTGACTCAGGGGTTCCATCACAGATAGCCCAGCTCTGTCCACAGCCATGACTTGATTCTCTTTCAGATACTGTTTCAATGATGGATGGATAACTTTCTGGCACACTACAATGCCCACCTCATCATTAATCAGCTGCTTTCCTACATTAAGCAACTGATTCAGCTCTGACATTTCTAGAGAAATTCTGTGATGGACCGTTACTGTTTCTTCTTCAGGGTTGAAGAGGTCTCCTGACATGGACACACAGAAAAGTGCTATCTTGATAGTGTCAGAAGAAATTCTTTTGACTGAAAGTAGTTTTGCAAATTGAATTTCTGGTGTTTCTATCAGCAGTCCAGGAAGAACTGTAGAATCCAGAACTCTTCTACCTTTCACAGGCACTGTTATACACTTCCCTAAAACAGCCTCAGTCTCAACATGACACGGAATAGTAAACATGAAAGCCTTTACTATTAGCATGGTGAGATGATCAACTTCTGTTGCATTAAGCATGCAAGCGGTTTTGCTTGTTAATATGCTGCGTACCAAATGAAGAAGAGTGTTGAGATTGCTAAAATCCACAGATAATCGGCAACCACAGGCCTCAGATTTGAGGTAGTCAGTACACAAACTCAAAAGATGTTTGCTTATTTTAATGACAGTGCAAGATGGAACATGTAGGCTTTTAAAGTTTTCAATCAAGCTACAGCAAAGAATAGCAGTAAATAAGCCACAGTCACTGAAGCGGGCTATGTGGTTCTGTACAGAGGCTGTTAAAACCTTTAACAGAGGATGGCTGACAGAAAGACGGCCAAGTATGGCTGAAGATTGTGAAGTTATACATACATAGCCTCCCACACCATTGTGGAGTTGCTTAAGTCTACCAGCAGGACCATAGCAAGATTTTAATATCCTATTTAACAGAGACAGTGACAGGCTAGCTGTATCTTTAGTTAAAGGGTCACTAATAAATAAAGAAGGCTTTTTAGCTTCAAGACGAGACATTTTCAAATTAACATTTTAATTCTGGCCTCCAAATCAGACTTCATTTTTACTTGGATCTAGAATTCACAGCACTTTAAAATCAAAATTTAATTCACAGTACATTAAATTCAAATTACTACATTTTATTCTTTGTAGCCAAGGATTACTATTTTCAATGTGAAATAGTATGATAAGTGCATCTGATTATCTGCTCAGGATCTCTCAAAGTGAAGCTTCAATTGTGAAATTTATATAATGACAACAATAAGCTATTTCATTCACAACGATCATCTTTTTTAGTTTCCCAATGTGATTGAACAGATTTTTTTGCAACAAAGTTTACAAGCATGGTTCCAAAATGGAAACCTATAAATGACAATCCTGCCACAAGTAGAAGGTTCTTTCTACTCCAGCTAGCTTTCCTCATCTCTTCTTCTGGCAACACTCACAGGTGAAAAATTTTCAAAGCTATTTATATCTACAACAACAACAACAAAAAAAAACCAGGCATTAGCATAATCTTCTGACAATATCACATAGCTTGAACTTCTACTTTTTTCCCACACAGCATCACATAAGGACAAATACTAATCTATAATGCTGTTTGAGAATACACATTATTATTATATATAAGCATGCAGTACACAAACTACATTTTTGTTATTATCTTCAATTCAGACCTCCAGCTTATACTGTTTTACGTATAGGCCAATAAGTAGCAGGCTACTATGAACTGCACTGACTTGTATCAAAGTATCATAGCGTATCACATAGTACCATATTAGCATCATAGTGATGTTAAGATGTTTTTACATAAGAACAAAAGAACTGAAATACTCAGCATTGCTTCCCAAGCAACTACTTCAGAAGCAAAGGCTCTTAATGTTCAACCAACTTTTAAGAAGCCTCTGAAAGACACCTCGCATACATTTTTTTAAAGCTTTTAAACACTTCAAAATTTAAATATGTATTTGTGTACATTTATACATAATCTCTGGTATTTAGACTTCTCTCATACTTAATCATTCTTTTCTATTGTGATCAGTATTGCTATTAACAACACAATATATTACTCTATGTAAAGTCACAATTATTTCTGAGCAATTTTGAATCTGAAAAGATGCTATTATAGACTAAGTCAGTCACAGGAATTTTGCCTTGAAAAGCAAGGGGGCTCATTTCTAAAACAAATTTAAGTCCCATAATAGCATAACTCAATTCATCTTATTACACAGGATTTAACAGCAGTTTGAGACGATACATGATGCAATTTTGGGGTGCATGTAACTACCAGGTTAACTCAGCTGCAAAAGAATAAAAAACTCTGGGAGACTGCGTCTGTTAGAAAACTCATTTGACTCATCACCTGTCTCAACGCAGACAACTTACTAGGAAACTTACCTACAACAAATAGCACTAAAGCTATTTTTCTTTAGTTTTATCTTTTTGCATCACATATGCCACAATCGCAGGTTCTGGCACAAAGTCCTCTGTCTTCACTTGGAAGATGGGGCTGGACTTGATGTGAAACCACCCCCAGTGCACCAGACCAAGACCAGCTCCCATAACAATCAGGACTTTGTAGCTCTTCCAGAAGGTTTTAAGGCCCATTGTAAAGTGGCATCTACCTAGGTAAAGACAGCTCTTTTTAAAGATATTCCACAAATCCTTTCTCTTCTATCAACACAGAACAGATAAGCCTGAACGTTAATAACTTTAGTTACAGCGCAGCACGATTAGAACAAAATGACACAAGAAAGTCTTACTTTGTGACCTTCAGGAAAAGAAGGCTTTAAAAACAACCTCAGTTCAGGCATCTTGAAACACTAATTGCTATTTCTGCTTCACGCTTCAGCATGCTAAACCTTAATGAAGCTTCGTTACTTTGTTACGTTCACCTAATTACAAGCTCTACCGCTTCAGACGGCAAATATCTGTAGATGAAGCCAATCTCAAAGCCGTTTTAAAACGCGCTATCCTCCCCCAGATAATAAAAATAAAAGAATATCCACCCCAAACCCGGCCGCCCCTCACTCGCCTCAGCTCGGCCACCCGCCCCCCCTCCCCAGCACCTCAGGCTCCCGGGGCCGCGCATTCGAGCCCCCACCGGCCAGCAACTGCGTGCGCGCGGGGGCGTCCTTCTCCTCGACTGCCATTGGCCAGCCCCTCTCCACGTGACCAACTTTCCACCGAGCTCTGTCCGGCCGCTGTCCCCCCCAGCCGCCATTTTGCGTTTGGGCAACGCTGGGCGGGCGGCTACCCCTGGCGGCCATTTTGGATAGGGGAGAAGAAGCTCGCGCTCGGGCTCTGCCATCTTGCTTGGGGGCAGAGGAGCCCTTAGAACCGTTAGGGGTAGGCGGTGTAGTACCCGCACAGCTCGGCAGCCATGCTCCGCCGGTCACCCCTGTTCTTAGTTTTTCCCTAGAAACCAAAGTGCTGGGCGGTGGTTTGCGGAGAGGCGGCGGCCGGCTGCCCCCGCGCGTCCCTCAAGCGCCGCCCTGTGAAGCATGACCTGGGCTTTTTAAAAAAAAACACCTCAGCTTTGCCCCGCTTCGGCTGCAGTCATTCAGCATCGCTCCTTCACTCACCTGGCTGAGCCTTCGTGCAGGTAGACGCTGGTATCCTCACCAAAACACGTTCACAAAATCTTCCTTGCCTTCTTCTCCAAACGCCTCTACTGCTTGTCTTATTCTGCACTCTTCTGTACTCACATTGCTCCTCTTTCCCCATACTCCTGCTGTTGCTATCATTCATGTCACTGTCTTCAATCATACTTGTCTTTTTATTATTATTTTGTTTGTGCAGAATTGCACAAAGTTTATAATTGCACAGAGTTTATAATTGCAGCCAAAAGGCAGGCTTTTAAAATATATTTTTAAAATTAAGACATATTTTCATTTTAATCTCTACTCAGAAAGGAGTGTAACACTATAAAAAAATAAAAAATCAGGAGTAGCTGGGACATCACTCAGCAATGCAAAAAGGTAACAGCCAGCACCTGTCTGTAATTAGCCACTCTCACGTTTCTTTCATTTCCCTTAAATCACAACACTTGTTTAGTGAAAGTGTAATGTTATTGCAATGTATTGTGCTCTAAAAGTGTATTGGCAATCTGTGAATTAAAATGTTTCGATAACAATGAGCTAAAATAAACTCTTTGGAAGAGGTTTTCCAGCGGTTAAGCGGAAAAAAAGGCTATGGTGGACCTGAAATTCCTGACGCAACAAAACCTAAAGATGCTGCTGTGTTCCTCTACATGTAGAAATGCTTTACTAAATATGTGTATTGCTCAGTGTCACCACTCAGTGACCTGAGGTGTAGGATCAGTGCTCAGAAACTGACTAAAAGAGCCTTGAGTCTGCACTGGACAGCACTGTGTGATATCTAAGCTCTGGAGAGTTCAGAAAAAAAAATATCATGAAGGTTAATTTTGATTCTTTTATAAAAAATACTTACTATTGACTACTCTTAGAGAGGTTAGTGTTTTTGATTGTCTTTTTCAGGTGTCTGCTTCTCCCCACACGTGGTAAAGACACCAAAAGATGGGCAGAGTGTGAATAGTTCACAGCTGTTGTGTTAGAAGATGCTGTATTTTCAAGTGAGCATATGTGGCGGGAATTTTCAGTTCCTTATCTCTACTGAATTCCAAATTGCTTCAGCACTGGCAGCCCCTTCTTTGCTAAGGTAAGATGCTGTTCATCAGCTGACTGAAAATACTTCTTTAGCTTGCTTTCTGGGAAGCCCTCTTTCCTCAGTTTTCCTGTCTATCATTCCACTTAACTTCAAATTTCAGAAAGATATTGTGGTACATCATTTTTGAAATATGCCTCACTCTTGCTACCAGGAACATAATTTTTTTTTAATTCTAGGGCTTTATTATTTTTTTTTTCCACTTTTGAGGCTGTTCATTAAAAATTTAAGGTGTTAAAATACTACCAACAATACATAAAAACTTGTTGGCTTTGTTTTTAAGACTATGATTTCTGAGAGCAGCTCTTCTGTCTTATGGTTGTCTTCATGTTTACTTATGCATAGTTTCATTTTCAGGCTTGCATTAGTTTGTGAAAAATCTGATATTCCATTAAACATCTTGTTGCCAAATAGCAGCAGTCATAGTAGATCTCAATCTTGTGTTTTGCAATGTGGAAAATGATAATGTATTTTGAGGAGCATTGGCATCTTTTCTTATAGAGCTGATTTTTTTTTTTTTCCTGATTTCTGAATATTAGTATTTTGGTTTTGTTTCTTCTATTGCTTTGTAAATTAGTTTTGGAAACTGTTTCTTTCTTTTAATGGTCCATGTCACAGTAGCGTTGTTGTTGGGTGGCAAAGTACTTACATAAAAGAGGTTGCTGATGCCAGAATAATTTAGGTGATAATTACCCATCTCTAATTTGTTTTCAAGCAAGACATGAACATTTAGGGAGGAGATGATACTCTGGTATATTTTGTTTCAACTCTTCTTCATATCATTGCTACTGTAAAGATTAATGATAAAATATTACCAGTCAAGATAAGAGTACTTGAGTTCACAAATCTACAGCACTGTTGTGAAATTTGTGCCATATGCAGCTCATAAATGGTGTACCACCTAGGTAAATTAGGGAATGTACCTTGTGTTCTATCATTGTTAGCCTTTTGGTTACCATAGGTAACCAAAGGCAAGGTGTAGTTAATTCCATGTCAATGTTAGGTTTGCTAATATTATTTTTACTGTTGTAGGAGCTCTTTGTTGATGGCGTACTTCAGAGCAAATTGTTATTCTAAATTTCCTAATTTAAGATTATGTTTCTTGAGGTTTGGATAAGAAACTATCTATACCAATTATCACTCTTCTTTTTTTTTTTGGTATTTTTTTTCCTACTTTTTTTTTTTTTTTTTTTTCCTTTTTGCTTAGGGGGACAAGGTGGAGGGGTTGTTAGCAAAGCTATAGATACCCACCTTTTACTAAAATAAAATAAAAATCTGAGATGCTGCTTCAGATTTGGAGACCAGATTTTTTTTTTTTTTTTTTTAATGGAGAATCTGATAAGCCATAAATGTCCAGGTTTTGTGCTGTTTGGGAAGGGCTGTGATGTATCTTATTACCTGCTATTACCTGCTTTTCATTTTTCTGTGTGGGGGGTAGTCCTTCCTTGGAGTTCTTGAACACCAAGAGTTTAATGTTGTGTACCATTAAAAGACATTGAGAAACACAACTGTTTTTTGTTTTGGCGGATGCCATTTCCTTTTTGCCTCAGTCTGTCCCAGTTGTAGCAGCTGCTGTTTCAAGCATTGCAAAATTTTATCTCCTACTAAGATTTTTACAATAGTTCTGCTACATTTACTTCCAAAGTGAAGTAGCATCTTACTACCAGACTGAATTGAAAAATATATTCTAAGTGATCAAGAGCACTGTTACCTATGGTGTTTCTGAAACTTGCTATCAGTCATATTGACAGAATTTACTTGATAAGGTAGTAAAGATTTTAGAGCTGTTTTGTGCAAGGGAGGGTGATAGTCTTGTGTTTCATGGCATGGTATTCCAGGTTCTGTGTGAGCATTATTTGAAAATTCACTTTGCTCTTTATTACTTGCTATTTCGTATTACTATGGAGCTGATGAGTTGCAGTAGATACATTTCCTCCAACTTTGCACTTTCTTTTTCAGACATAGTAAAAACATCTTATTAGCTATATTGAAGTTTATTTTCAGTAGTTGCTTGCGGAATGGCTGTCAGTTCAAACTCATTCTTAAACAGGTTGTTACTGTAACTGGGTTATTTCTCACTGTTTACGATGTATTTAGTATTTCTGTTTCTTACTGCTCGAATATTGACATGATGTATAAACAAATTATTGAAGAAACTGGAAGCTTTCATTGAGCCAGTATATGGAATTGCACCCTTGCAGCTTTCCCTTTTTCATGTAGTTGTTCTGAGATGTCAGGTCTCAGCATTTGGATATTGGAATGAAAGCACTGCAGAGAAGTGATTATCTAATTCAAAATTATTGTGGTTGGATCTTAAGATAAAAATTATCTGTGCTATGCTATGTTGTTCTTAAGTTGGTCTTTATCATGTTTTGCCTTTTTTTTTTTTTTTTTTTTTTTTTAAAGCTAAATAAGGATGATGACTGCATTTTTAAATATGTAAGTGTAGTGCCTGACAGAGAAAGATATCACTAACCTGACTTGCGTCCTGGAGTTTTGACAGCTCTGTCACAATGTTTTACAGTAACTGGAACTATGCAGTGGGAAGTGGGTACATATTCCTGCATTCGTACTCTTTCTGTACTATCTCTTAAAAAAAAAAAAATCAGATTCCTCTAGCGTGTTAAGAGACTACTCCTTTAGGAAACTTTAGAATGTAAAAGTCAGCTCTGTTCTCAGTGTAATTTCTGTTGCAGCTTGTTTATTGCAGGAGCCAGATACAGACACTTGCTTTTTTTCCTTGATTTTGAAGCTGTCTTGAGCTGTCTTATTGGTTATTTTCTGCCAATATAGATATACTCTTGTTCAGTTGGTTTTCTATCCAGTCCCCATCTCTCCCTTGTTTGTTGCCCTTGGTGTGTGAAAAAAGAATGTATCTTGATTTTTTATTCTCTGGTGTTTGTAGCTATTAATTTGGTACCACTGGGTCTATCACGTCTGTTCTGAATTCCAGCCATGTGGGGCTACCTGGAAAGGCTTTCACTGATTTCACATAATTTGCTGCCTTCTGACAAGTGAATGTTTAGCCCCCATTTATGTGGAGAGTGATGAACTTCTCCAGTATTTTCAGTGTAGTGACCGTAATTGTTGTCAGGTAGGAAAAAGGGAGTTAAAAAATTGAAATGAATTTGACAGGTAACAAGAGTTGTGGCTTGCGTTGCAAGCCTACTTGAAGGCTGTAGTCATTTGAGTGAGTTACAGTGTTCTAAGGGGAAAAAAAAGTCTTAGTGATTAACTAGAGCTTTTCTCTTGTACTCAAGGGAGGAGAGTGGGTTTAGCTTCCAGCATGAATTAACACTTCCTAAGTTATTTGGAATGGCCCTGGTCAGGATCTGTGCAGCTTAATACTTCTGACTGACTATGCCAAATTAAGCTGACTAAATCCTGTCTGGGATAAGCAAGAGGATGTTTGAAATTCACTTTACATTTGTGCAACTAGAATAATGCTCAGGTCATGTTGCTTTATGCATGTAATGAAAAGTTTAAAATTTTAAATGAACGTACAAACACGCATAGTAAACCAGAAGCCATAACTTCTTTAATCCAAAAACTAAACCTCAAACCAAAATAAAACAACCAACAAAAAAATGTGCTCTGTTCTTCCACTGGTTTAAACTCTGATACACCTGAGTGCCAGAACTGTACGTAGCAAATAGGTGTCTCAGTTCTGAAATTTGCTTTCTGTAGTTTGGACTTGCTGAACTCCTGTTAAGAGCACGACGACGTGTTATATTTGAGAGAGATGTTATTTCTGTAGGAGCATTAATGTATGCAACCTGTCATGGGCTCCCTAGCTACACTGGAGTGGAGTATCCACAAGACAGGAGGGGGGATGAACTTGACTTAGATTTGAGGACTCTTCTGGCAAGTGCTGGTATTATTTCATGTATTCAGGTTTTCATTTTGCTATTTTTCCCTCTTGAAAACAAGGCCTTTTTCAATTGTGTGTGTGTTTTTCTTCTCTCTCTTATTCTTTATTATTTCTTTGAGCTATGCAAATGAATTTTATGTGAAGGCACTGTTTTGGAAGAGAAGTTAGACCAGAGGTTGAGACAGTAGTAAAGGAACATTCCGGGTTTAGTTTGCTGCTGTCTGAAAGGTTGTTTAGGATAATTAAGGTCAGTTTGTCTCTACCTTGGTAGTGGTCTGAAAAATAGTTCTAATTTTGTATTTCAGGTGTTTGTTGCTTAGTGTCAGAATGATAATAAAGTTCTTTAAGTAAACTGAGACAAGCAGCTAAGTAATTCTCCTTTAAAGAAGAGTTTTCCTTGGGTCTCTTAAAGCAGAGAATATATTACAAAGAGCAGCAATAATGGGGAAAAAGAGTAATAGATTTGAAAATATTCCCTGTTGAATAATATTCCCTCTATTCTGGTATAGAGATCTGAGTTTTTCCTAGTGCTGATCGTTTTTAATTGTTATTTTTATAGGACCAGTTTACATTGAACAGTCATAACAGTCATGGCATCCAACAAATTTGTCATTAAGGTAAGTAGACTGTTATAGCTTTCACTTAAAAAAACAAAAACACAACAAGAAAAGGAAAAGATACTTCATGATACTGCTTAGAATGTTTGTACAGTGTTTTAAAAAGCTAATGATGAAGAGGTGCATCCTTCAGGCCTGTGGTTGTGGTAGCGTATTTTATATCAACGTTTCTGCCTTCGGAAGCAAACTTGGGTTGCTGGCAAAGTGTGTCTGAGGTTGGCTGAATATTAGAGTAATGTAACTAAAAGTGATTAGTTGTGTAGCTAGAAACTGCGTGAAATCTTGATAAAACGGTATTTGCTACCAGACATAAAATTTAGCGTTGGTTCTTCTTGTACTGTAGTCTTGCAATATTGTTTGTGTAATTCCCAGATAATCTAGGAATTCATGGTTTAAGGGCAGTATTTTTCTTAAACCTTTTTTTTAATCATATTTGACTCTTCATTTTCATCTTTTCTTGCCTCTCTTCCCGTTCTCAGGGATTAGCTATTTTATATCTGGTAAAATTCTGTTATGGTTTCTTTTGCAAACAATCAAATTCAGTTATACATCTGAAGTGCGACACTTTTCAAAACATTCTGTAATAAATATAGGACTTTAATTCTTTTAGCATGACCGTAACAGCTTATTAATTAACAGCTAAACTAATTGCTTAGTAAAAATTGTGAAGCCTTCTCTTTTGGACCATCTTTCCTACTTCTGTTTGTTGATGTACATCTGGGGTAGGGCATTTCTGAACGGTTAGAGCAGTTTTCATAACAGAAGAGTTTTTATTGTTTTTTTGGTTTTTTTTTGGAGTACAGCTACAAAAATCTTCCTGGCTGATCAGACTGTGGAAACTGTTGAATCTTGTTTTCTTGTAACTAAATTGTTTAACAAGCAGAACAATTTTACTTTATTTTTTTATTTTTATTTTTTGCTATGGAGTACAGTCTGTGTTCTTTTCTGTGGAAAAGTTATCTTACTTAGTGGGACACTTATTTAAATCTTTTTACTGTTTTAATATGGTTGTAACCCTTAAATTGACATTATCATGTCATTTTTTTTCCGTGCTCTTCTTTATTGACATACTGTTCGGTACTTCTCAATTAAGGTAGGAGTTAGGAGGAATGTCTTTGATTTTGATCTCATTTTATCTGATATGCTGACTTCATATGCTGCTGGTGTATTGAGAACAGGAGAACAACAGGAGCTGGGGGTAAAGCCATTGTTTTTCTCAGCAGATAACTCTTGATATCATTAATAGTAATGCAAGTGTTATGAGTTGAAATATCTTTGCTGCATAAAATGGCCTAAGATGATTGGTTACTGACCTGCGTTACTGCAGTTTGCTCATTCAGCATAGGTACTTCATTGTTACTCAGTATGTACCCTGGTAATCACTAAGTACTTTAATTTCACTGCCCGAGCAGATGGATCATTTCTCATTGAGCTTGAATTTGTAGGTACGCAATATAATAGGTACAGCTTTTGAGATACAACTTCATTTTCTTCTCACTAACCTTTAAGAAATGAAGATTAATTTTTGCATGCACAGAATGTTGAAAATTAACTCATATTGACTTTACACTGCAAATTTGATACTTTTTATTCAAGACAAATATGTAAAAAGCTAATTGGAATTCATTTTGGGCAGATGCATATTACTGTATTTTAGACCAGGGATCTTGTGTGTGAATTTTTGCTTATTTATATTCACTGGTTGTATATTTAATGTGCATAATTCCTTTTTTAAAGCCCAACTTTCACATGATTTTATTTTTTCAAGAAAGTTCCCTGTGCAGAAGATACTCCAATAAAGCGCAGAACATATTACCACTCCTCTCCGCAGGGAGTATGGAAAAAAGTATGTTTTTATCTTTAGGTTCCTCATGTTTGAAATCGATGGGGATATTTTATGGAATCTGAAAATCTGTCTCATGTATGCCTTGTCTTCTATGTTCTCTATTGTTGATTTTTAGATTTTATAAGTATTAGTACAGTAATCTTTTTGGTAAGAGAATGAAATGTACAGCTAATCAATCTTTTGAGTCTTAGCTAACTCGAACATAATTTAGGAGGAAAACACCTGTCATGTTTTTAATGGCTTTGTTTCTTAAAGTGCACGTTAAATCGGGATCTCAGTACCTCCAGTGTAATGGTCAGATGTTTCCAGTAGAGGGAGGAGTTGGCTTAATTTTGAAAGGTGTTTCTAAGCCTTCTTTTATGGGCAATTCAAAGTGAATGGAATAAAATAATTGATGCAGTAAAATTGCTTTAAACCTTAATATAAGAACGACAGTGAAGTCCTAAACACACATTCTTTGCTTGCCAAGTGGCTGGATGCCATAGTGTTGTGATGTGCAATAGATAATATTTTATACAGGTTAATTTCATCAACCATTTTCAATTTTAAGTAACATTGATACTTCATAAAGCACTATATGGTAAAATACTCCTAAATATATAAAATCAGACATATCAATTTAATTAACCTTTCTGTGTTGCTAAAGAATTTTACTGCTGTTCTGAGAAATAAATCTTAACTTTAAGTGGTGAGGCTTCAAGCAAAATCATGAACTCCATACAGACTTGAAAAATAATATCACTAGGGCCTTGTTTAAAACTTTGGATGAACTAGAAAGAATTACTATTCCAAAATTATGTAAATTGAGTTTATCCATGTGGAACTGCAAATCTAAATACAGAGATTTTTATAGCTGTAATAGAAAAATTTCATTTACTGATTTCTGCAGTTTGTTCATTTGCCGAACACTGAAGACTTTTTAAGTTGTTACTACGCTTCAATAGCTCAACTCAAAAGGAAGGTTATTTTACTTTGGCATTTCCTACTTTCAGAAATTAAGAGCCTCTGTTCTATCTCAGAGTTGCAGGCCTTTGCTAGCATGTATCTTAGAGTTAAGATAATTATAGTTTGTGTTCCCTCTGGTCATCGAGCACACTCTGCAATTTATTTTTCCATAGTGTTCCTTGTTATCAGTTGAAATTATTCTATGCTGGGAGCGTATATGAAACCCTCCTTGGTCCTTCCTACTTAAATCTTTTTTTACTTTGCATTGTGAGCTTCTCTGAAGCAGCAAGCATTTTTCTTTCTTTCTTGGGAGTAAAGCTAGAAGTAATGAATGTGACTGGATAGGAAAATAAAAGAGTGACTAGAATGCAGTCAATCTTCCACTTTGTTTTGCTTTTTTATGAATCTGTTACTTAATTATCCATAATATAATTAAATCATATGTTGCTTTATGAGAAAACACATCATAACATCTGTCTTTGGAATATCTCAAAGTGCCCCATGAAAGAAAGTGTGCATACGAATTATGTTGATTGTAGGTCCTAATGGGTAGGTAGAAAGAAATGGAAACACATATTCTGTTTTTAGGGTCTTTAGCACAGACCTGCTCATGGTACTGTTTTGTTTGGTCTGGAATAAGAAAATGTATGGTTTAATTCAGAGGGGCCATTATGACTTCATTTTTTGGTATTTCCGTGCATGTTTAAATCTGTTAATAGATGTCTAATGCTAAAGCTTCTTAGTGTATCTCTGGTCTTTCCAGTGTGCTTTAATTTTCTTGCTACCAGCTGAAATATTATACAGTGGTGGTGTGTTGACAAAGTATCACGTATGTCTTTCATTCTGATTCTTAGATGACATTGAAGTGGTCAAGCAGAATAAAGCTCATATTTCTGTGTAGTGTGTCCATTGAATTAGCTGATTGTTATTTCTGTAAATATTGATCAAATATTTGTAAGTTAAAAATGCCCCCATGAGAAGGAGGGGCATATTTGCTTCCTCTTGAAAATTGTTTGGAGGGGGTGGGGGGAAAAGATTTTTTTTTTTTTTTTTTTTTATTAAATCTAATTCTATAGTCTGTTTCCCTCTAATGAATAATGGAGGATAGTAGACATGTTTTACTGCAATATTAAGTCCATAGATACATGAATGCAGTGCTCTCAAGTGGAGAATAAGAATCAAGAATACTGCTTGTGTTTAAATACATTTTTCATATGCTGTGACTGTTCAAAGTTACTAGGCTGGTACTACGGATTTTTTTTACATAAATAGTTTTGAAAAGAGTAACAATGTTTTCTAGTTCAAGTTGTTTTGTTTTTTTTTTTGAGAGCACTTAGTTGAAATAAGTAACACATGTGGTATCTCTGATGTGCATTTCCATGTTGCAAAGCTTAGAAATGTGTGTGAAATTGTTGTAGTTGGAATACTTGCAAATGTTTTGGGAGAAATATGCTAAGATTCAATTTTCTAAGAATAAATAGAATTTGCAAAAGTATTTTGAATCTTAGAAATATGGTACCAGAGGTCTCACAACTGATTAAACATTGTCAAATTTTACATTTGATGTGTATTGTGTGTTCTTATGCTTGCTTTATGGATCTTTAAAATGTCAGGAATAGCTATGTTAACCATTTAGTAGTGGTTTTCTAGGGATGTAGTTCTCCTAAAGTGATATTGCTTAGAACAATTATAAATACAAGTAGGTGGAATTAAGTACCATCATACACTTCTGTGATATTTGTGTTAATTTCTACATGCATGGATAAGATATGACAGTTGTCTTAAAGAAGATACCAAGGAACCTGTGGGAAAATGTGAATTAAAATGGGAATTATGGAGCAACAATGAAGGATGGAGACATCTATTTAGTTTTCTTTCTTACTGTGTATTTCAGTCCCAGTTTTATGGGACTAGATATGGAATGACCATGGTGATGAGTAAATAAGTTCCAGAAGAAAGAAAGGAGAAAGCTGGGAGGTAGAAGGGAGAGGAAAATTGAGTGCATGTTCTAATTCTAAGCCTCCTGGAGTCAATGGTCAGTCAGTTTCCTGACTGACCTCAGAGGATTAATTTTCAAGCTTAAGGAAATGATGAGCGGACAGAGAACTGAGACATTAAAGTATTAGCAGAAAGGGAAAGGAATGGGAAGCCAGGGGGAATAAACATCAGTAGGGGAAAGGCTGCTTCCACAGGGATCATTTTGAATGAGGAGTAAAAGGATGGTTCAGCTTCCATTACTCTTTTGGCATGTGAAATAAATTAATCTGATTAGTATAAAAGTAGTAGTTGTGCCAGAAAATGAGGATTTTGCTAATTGTGAACACTATGCTAATGTGATTGTAGTATGATTCTAAACATACATCATACCGGGTGATCTGATTATTTTTTTTAGGCATAATAAATTTGAAGATGTTATCTCCATAACAATTGACTTAGGCCTTATTTCTGACCACCATCAATGTATTTTTCACTTCCACTGTTCTGCTTCTCTGCTTGATGGTACTGCTAGCATGACCCCTTGGTCCAGCAGTGAAGGAAGAAGGAATGGAGCACTTAGAACCCAACTTAATTTCTCTCAGTTCAGCAAAAATTCAGGACTTAGTTACTGCGTGGGGTTGGTGATTATCTTTAGGTCCTGGGAGAGGCTTCAGCTTGCATTGTAGGTGAAATTCTTCAGTTTCTTCCAGTGAGTTCAGATGGGGTTAGGCTAGAAGGTAAGGGATCTCTGTTTCACACAATACCTCTATACAGTAGCAAGTAATGTCATGTCCGAACATTTTAATTGTAGTGATGCAGTTTTTGCTCATGGCCTCCCTCCTGGATAATGTAAACAGATTCTGATGTGTGGATGTTGTGTGGGTATTTGGGTTTTGAGAGTGTTATGACTGGACTATGAAATAAAATGAAGAAGAGAGGCTGACAACACATTTTAATTATTTTCTTATGTTTCATCCATGTAGTTCAGTACTTCCTTAAAAGGAATTTATTTTTAAAAGCAAAATTATTGCTTGGTTTCAATTCCCAGCTAAAAGCTTAGTTTCTGAACATTTTAGGTACTGCAGCAGTTACTATTGAACTATGACTTTGCAGTATTTTTTTTGACTCAATAGCCAAACTTTTCCTTAAATAATGGTACCACAGGATGTGGCACCCTATTTCAGTCTTCTGCTGCAGTCATTGCTAAGCATGAGCACTGATGATGCTTGACTATTGTGAAAACCCTTTAAACTGCTGATAAAATGATGACTCATGGTCACCTGATGTGAAAATAGATTCATTACCATGACTCCAGAAACTTTAGATCCCATATAAGTGTTTCACTTCCCACACTAGTTCTTCTAAAAGGGATGATGATGCAGTTATTTTCTAACAGTTGACAGCTGCTCAATTAAGCTGTGACAATGTGGTTGGCAAACACTATAAATTCCAGACGTTTTTTTAATAATTTAAGGAACTAAAATCTGTATGAGCTATGAAGAAATCACCAACGTTATCAGCAGTGTTACTTGAGTGTTTTCTAATCAAATTATACATCTTAATCTCATTTACCACTGACTGCTAAATTAAGTTCATATTATGGTGGATCTGACCCAAGCCTCACCAGTCTGTGGGCTTTAGATCAGAGCCTTTAGGAGTATACTGGCAGCACACTGTAGCTTAACTAAGGACATGACTACTTTAACTTATCAACAATCTTCAGTTTAATTCATCCATCTTTTTTAAGCTCAGTCTGTTTTTCTGTAATGTTAATGTCAAATGAAGTAGGCTTGAAAAATAGTGAAAAGTGATCCAGACAAAAAAAAACTAATATTTAAATCAGTTTTATTTTCATTAGGAAAAGCGTAAAAAGCCAACCAACCAAACTGTGTTGACAATTTGTGATTACTCAAGCATTGTGAAAAGTTAAAGCAAAAAACAAAAAAGTGAAAAACAAAATGAAAATTTAGGTGTGTATGATTCTGTTACAAAGTAGAGAAAGGTAAGACTTGATTCTTGGAATTTAATAGTGCTCAACAAGTAATTGAATGTGGGGTAGCATGGCATGGTTAATTCATTTGTAAATGATCAGGGTTTCCACTAGTGACTTTTATCTTAAACTAGTTTTCCTATTTTGACTGGAAACATTTTTAATTCGAAATGCTATGAGGTACCATATTAAGGAAATCAAAGTATCAAGTGATTTCAAATTTATGTGATTAAAACTTGTGCTAAAATGGATAATGTCAGTTTGTGTGGTACCAAAACAAAAATGTTTGTTTTTAAACAGATAATAAGTAAAATTCATTATAAAGTTGACATGTAGAATACCATGGTATTTTAGTTACATCTCCATCATTTCTATGTTTTTTTTTTTTTGTTTTTTTTTTTCTCCCTCCATTGACTCATTTCAAGGTTAGGTGATGGACATGATCTGTTTGTTTGGTGCTAAAACCAGGTACCTATCTGTCCTGGTTTCAGTTAGGACAGAGTTAATTTTCCTCCTAGTAGCTGAGAAGAGTGCTGATAACATGCCGATGTTTTGGTTGTTGCAGAGCAGTGCTTGTACCAAGCCGAGGACTTTTCAGCTCCTCGCTCTGTCCTGCCAGCGGGCAGGCTGGGGGTGCAGCAAGAGCTGGGAGGGGACAGAGCCAGGACAGCTGACCCAAACTGGCCAAAGGAGTATTCCCTACCATCTGATGTCATGCTAAACAATATACAGGGGTGGCTAGCTGTAGTGGGTTTATGTGGCAAGGTTTTGGTAGTAGGGGGGCCACAGGGGTGGCTTCTGTGAGAAGGATCTAGAAGCTGCCCAATTTTGGTAAGGGCCCCACTGCTGACCAGAGCTGAGCCAATAAGCGATGTTGTTTTGCACCTCTGTGAGAGCATATTTAAGACAGGGAAAAAACTGCTGCACCACTCAGCAGCTGGGAGGGTGAGAAGAGTGAAAAAGAGCCTTGCAGGCACCAAGGTCAGTGAAGAAGGAGGGGGAGAGGTGCTCCAGGCACCAGAGCAGAAGTCCCCTGCGGCCTGTGGTGAGGACCATGGTGAAGCAGGCTGTCCCCCTGCAGCCCATGGAGTACCACGGTGGAGCAGGGTTCCACGCTGCAGCCCGTGGAGGAGACCACGGTGGAGCAGGTGGACCTGCCCCGACGGAGACTGCGGCCTGTGGAAGACCCCTGCCGGAGCAGATTCCGGGCTGGACCTGTAGGCCGTGGAGAGGAACCCACGCAGGAGCAGGTGACCTGGCAGGAGCTGCTGCCCGTGGGGGACCCAGGTTGGAGCAGTTTGCTCCCGAGGGATGGACCCCGTGGTACGGACCCATATCTGGAGCAGTTCTTGAAGAGCTGCTGCCTGTGGGCAGCCCACGCTGGATCAGTTCGGCAAGGACTGCATCCCGTGGGTGGGACCCCACAGCACAGGGGACAAGAGTGACCGAGAAGGAGTGGCAGAGAAGAAGTGCTATAGACTGACCATAACCCCCATTCCCCCGTTCCCCTGCGCCGCTTGGGGGGAGGAGGTGGAAGAGGGTGGATGGGGGGGAAGGTGCTTTTGGTTTCTTTCCTTTGTTTCTCACTTCTCTGGCTTGTTAGTAATAAGCAATAAATCTTACTTTCTCTCTATGCTGAGTCTGTTTTGCCCGTCGCGATAATTATTACGCGATCTCCTTGTCCTTATTTCAACCCTTGAGCCCCTTTCATCGTATTTTCTCCTCGCTCCTCTTTGAGGAGGGGGAGTGAGAGAGCGGTTGTGGTGGAACTCGGCTGCCCACCCGAGTAAAACCATCACACTAGCCAGGGTGGGGGGGCCAGCTGCTTGGGGCTAGACTGGGCATCGGTCAGCAGGTGGTGAGCAATTGCATTGTGCATCACTTGTTTTGTACACATTATTAGTAGTAGTACTATTATTATCATTATTATTATTATTCTCCTGTCTTAATAAACTGTCTTTATCTCAACTCACAGGCTTCACTTTTCCGTTTCTCTCCCCTATCCCAGAGAGGAAGGGGGGAGGGTGAGCGAATGGCTGTGTAGTGTTTAGCTGCTGGCCAGGTTAAACCACAACACCATCTAACTTGAAAATAATGATCTGATCAGAACTAAATATTCAGTTCAGATATTAAGAAAAATACTAAAAACTATATACATTTCTAATATATTGTAATATCAGTCATACAAACTCTGTTAAGAAGTTTCATAGGGGAGAGTCATGGTTGGTTGGTTTGGTTTTTTTTTTTTAGTCCCTGAAAACTCTCTTCCGTTTTTATTACCACAGATAAAATGGTAACATTTGTAGATTTAATAATGACAGTTAATAATAATGACAAATACATTTGAAAAACTGTATAATATGGTGTGAAGTGGTATCTTAATCAATAGACAATAATTCTTACTGCAGAAGTTCTGCAGTTTGTCTGTATTACAGCCCTTGTGCTGTATATTTCTATCCCTAGTTTTTTAATAGGATAGAATCTGTCATTTTTTGCATTTGTGTGATTTTACTTGGGCTAATCGATAGAAAGAGTAAATGTCTTTATATAATAAATAAACATCCCATTAGCTGTATAGGTGCATTTAGCCACGCAAATAAATGTTTAATGAAGATAGTTTTTGGAAACATACTCCATATGCTGTACCTTTGCATATCAAACTAGTCTATGTTTTGTTTCCCCAGTTCCTAGAACACAATATTTTTAATGGGGCCTACATGAAGACAAACTCTACTTACTACGAAAATGTCTGTAGCTGAGAAATTTTCCCTTGAGGAAGTGGGAAGAGAACAATTTGTAGTTTAGATCACGTGCAGACAACTTAGAACCAAAAACTTAACTGCAGTAATTTGAGTGCTTTAAGATCATCTTTTCCTGTTGCTGTGTATACTTTGCTAGGGAAGTATGGTCCTTTTATGGAACCCTAAAACCAAGTGCTGTCTGTCTTGTTTTGTACTTTCTTGTCTTTGTCACATCTTTCTTTGAGGCCTCTGCTATTTCAGCTATCTGTACTTTTTACAGACAGATCCCCTTGCTTGAAATCCTGAATCTACAAGCCCCAGCTTTTACCTAGATTTTTTTCCTTTTACTATGTAACTTGCCATATATGTCTGAAAGCATTCAAGTGGGGAATCACGCTTCAGATGCTGCATCAAATATTTTTTGAAGTATAGGTAGTTGTTAGTATGAGGGGGAGCGAAGAAGAGATCAGAGGAGGGGAAGTTTGACATAACATCACTGGTTTCCACATGAGAAACAGTCACAGAACATTTTGACGTGTCCACAGAACATTTTCTTGGCATTTTCATATTGTCTCTGACTGGGGTTTGAGGGTATCTGTGAAAGTACTTTCAGAACTCTATCATCACTTTTCTCTGAAAACCTGTGCAATAACAAAGCTAAGCTAAATTCGAACCCAAGTGTAAGGTCCTCTTTGGAAGGCCCTGCTTAGTTTCCAGGAAGTAGTGAGGAGTCTGGCATATCTGACTCCACTCAGCTGGTGAAACAATAGTTTATATAAGATGCAGTAAAATCCCACCTTTCACATTCAAGCCAATATTCTTCTATTTTAATCTCAGAGAATCATCTTTGTTCATTGAATATACCAGTGATTTAATAGCACTCATAATTAACTAAATATACATGATTGTGGTTTATCCTGCTTTGTATCATACAGATTAAGATTGATAGAAGCGTATAGCTCTGAGCATAGAATATTTACCAAACTAAAGAACTGGGAAAGGGTGAAGTCTTGGGCCATTAAAGATGTTCTGTTCAGTGCCAAGATCTGAGGATTTGACAGTTAGTAGGGTCATGCTGCGTCTAACTTTCCCTTCTTTATTTTTACATTTCTATCATAGAAATAAAGTAAGAAGGCAAGAACTATAAGTAGCACTACCATAGTGCATTGCCTTGCAATAATATGGTAATCTCCAGTAATGGAAAGGAAGCTTATAAAGAGATGTGGTACTGGCCGTAAGTCTTTGGCTCTTACTTTGCAGGGTAAATTGTCATGTAGTAGCAATTTGTGTCTTTTTTTTATGATTTTACAAACAATTTAGATGGTAGGAGTAAGTCTGACAAGTCTGATGTTGAATATGAAGCCCACAATTAAAAAGAAAAAGAAAAAGTTCTTGCCTCCATTAAGTGTCCAGTAATGACTGTACTGTAATATGAAATAGACTCAACAGCTGTGATTGGTGATTAAAATATTTCTTCATACTTTCAATCAATAAATACATTAATAGATAGCCAGAGAGAGGGTAGTACTAAGGATGATAAGGAATTTTTCTCTAATGGACTGTTGCTAATGTAAAGTTCCATTTTTCTTTTACTCCAAAAGCTTTTGAACATTAGCAGAATCTAAGCAAGTAGTTCTAGTAGTCTGGTTCTGCCTTATTCAGCACAGTTTGCACTGAGACCAGTTCTAGCCCCTACAAGTTTTTCCAAGATGTTTTGGGTATTAAATGAAAATTATAATTTTGATAGTTATCTTTAAAAACAAACAAACAAAAAACTTGGTTTTGGGCTGGTCTCCAAAATGGTTTTGTAGCTTAGTAGCTGGAGTATTCTCTGACCAGTCCTTACACTGTGGGCATTGTTAGGAAGCTCAAGAAGGCAGCGAGGCATTTGTAAAGTGTGACTTCCAGATTTGGTGTCTGACTGTTTCCAGGCCAGGACAAAACAGAATAAACTGGGGAGGTTGATGCGTTACTGTAAATACAATATCTTCACATTGGAATAATATGTGTGGGTTTTTTAGTATTTGGATAAATAAAAAAAAAAAAAAAAAAAAAGTAACAATTTCCCATTGTTGTAGTGGAGGCAGCTCACACAAGAATGCATCATTTGGCAATAGGTTGGAAACCACCCCCCGCTCCCAAATGTTTTCCACTATTTCCCTTGTCACTAAATTTCCTCAGGTGATAGATGTTGTTTTAGAGCTGTGATACTGTAAATGAGGTACATATGGAAGGAGTCTAGAACATAACAACAGAGACACTTTGACTATACCCAAATAGCATTGTAAGTCTATGTATTTTTCAGGTTGTCATTAGCAACAGAAAATCATATCTCCATTTGTAGCCAGGGATTAATTGTCAACTATAAAACTGCAGAAAACTTTCTTGGTTGAGAGTATGCATTCAGCCAGTTTGTTCATGGAATGGATTGGGGCTGTATTCTGTGGGTTTGAATGTGTAAGGAGAAATGTTTAAAATTGCATCATGAACTTTAGCTTTTTATGATTAAGAGCTGATAAATTGAGAACTTCAGCATCATCACTAGTTGTGGGCTCTGTTGTATGGAGCTTCCTGGAACTGTGCCTGAACAGTAGTACAGAGTTGTGCCTACTGCTCAGAGAGTACAGAGACTCCTGGAATAACTTAAACTTTTATCCTCCTGAGTCTTTCTGTTGTCGGTAAGAACTGTCTGTCCCTTCACAGCAGCCTTCTGCTATGTAGATACTAGTGATTTAAAATTGATTCAATGTAACGGTATGTAATGGGGTAAGCTGTATGAACATCTGTTTTATAGTAATGCCCAAATCAAAATCTTTACTGCTGCTGATGAATATTGTCATACTGGTACTTCATTTTTGAAATACTTCATTTTTCTTCAGATTCCAACACGGTTCAAGTGGTAAGATCTTGAACAGCAGTGGCATGCTCGTTTCTTTAATCTGACAATCTGTAAATTAGCTCAGCGATCCTCGAGGTGTTTCTATTTGTTCCCTTCTTTTTAGTAATAGTTTGGACTTCAAGTTTAAATGTTAAAATGGTTGGATATTAGGCCAGATTTGTCTAAATGTAGTGTCATTTAAACATAGTGTTCTTCATTATCTTACTAGTGTGGTGATTTTTTTTCCCTGTTTTTGTTGGGTTTGTTTTATGGCAATTCCTTTGTTGACTGTACAATGGAGGCTCCTGCTTATTTGAGGCGAGGACTTTTCCATGATGTGAAAAGACCCTCTGAAAATTCTCTTCTGAGAGATCGTTCTCAGCAGTGAAGATCTGCCTTGGTTTTACTTTCATATTCTGTAGAGAAACTTCCCCTGGTTGTGCTAGAAAGTGAAATGAAAAGAGTCAGGGCTGCGGAACAGCATGCAGAAGGTCAGTATCCAGTGGGGAGAGCAACTTTGAGATAAGCTTTCACTTGCTTAGCTGTTTTTGAAGAGCAGGGGGGTATGTTTAAATTCTTGAATTGTAGCTAATCTGCAGGTTATAAGCATGAAAATGCAATAAGGTATCATAAGTATTAAAAGGAACATATTGCATATGAACAAGTAATGGGATTGTGACAGTTATGATGCTAGCTAAATGGAAAGACAATCTGTCACTGCGTACTTGGGTATGCTGGAGTTTCCCTCTGTGATTTCCACAGGAAGCATCTGCAGTCTGATTTTATACAGAAGAAATTCCCAGTTAGGTCTGTCTTTGTTGCTTGCAGCTGTCTTGAGCCAATCTGTTGATGTTTCTGGACTAGAGCAGAAGCTGAATATTTACAAATTATTCCACGATGAAGAAATGCATACCATAAAGCTTTATTTAGCTCACGGAATTGTTAAAGAGCCCAGTCATGGTGAGATACAATTCTTGCATTCCTCCTTTGATGCAAGGTAAAGTTTGTAGTGAGGGAGAAAGTGTGTAAACTGTTTTCATTCACGCTTTTCCAGTGCCTCTAAGGCTTAGCTGTTTAGTTTATTTATTTATTTATTTATTTTTTCCTCTTTACTTTGGGATTCTGAGTGCGTAAGAAATACTTCTATATTGAAATAACGATGGGTAGCAGCATGATGAAGCAGGGGAGAGAGAATTTGCAGGTTTTTGATGCCTCATTGCAGGAGGGAAGAAAACACCCATGGCAAGCCGGGGCCATGTAGCGGCGGGGTGCAGAAGCAGGTGAGCAGCCACCGCCGGGGCGCAGCGCCTCAGCACCACAGGGCCGCGGACAGCGCCTGCGGCGGGCCTGGGTGGGCAGCGGCTGCGCGGCAGAGGCTGGGAAGAGGGCACCTGGGGAGGGGAGACCTCGTTCGGGCATCTCGGAGAGACCCCTTTCAAGGATCATTCGCTGCTTGCATAGTGAATTAGTCTTCATAGTGTTTTTTCCTTTTAACTTCATTTCTCGCGTTTAGGAGCCGTGCAGTTAAAGTTCTGGGGTGAAGTGTTTCGTAAATGCTTCTGGAGCACAAGCACAACGTCATTGAGGCATGAGTGTCCAAAATGAAAATTTATCGAATTAGAGAAGAAACTATTTTGAAGAAAATACTTTTTCCTGTACACATTAAAAATATCAATGGGGTATAAACAGATGGAAACCTTAACAGACAAGTTTTCCTTCCCTCTTTACTTTTCCATATACACAAATGAATGTTTAATAAAAAATAAGGCAGATAGAGACAGGTTCCTTATCCTTCTGACATTTTTATACCCACATTCTTCATACAACCTTGTACGTTCAATCTTTTTTTTTTTTTTTCTTTTTTTCTCACAATGAGTTTTTTCAGCTGTGCAGTGGGGTTCACAAATACATGCTGCAAAGATTATGATCTTTCCTTTTTATTGTTGATTTTGGCAGGAGAAAACTTCAACTAATGTGGAAAATATTGAGAATCCCTGTATTGAGTGGTTGAAGAAAATATATTATTCATAGTGTACCTGTTTTTCAAAATTGTAGGCATCTTATGCTTCATTGCAAGATGTAGAATGGGGAGATGGGACAGTTTCATACACATGACCTATGCCAGTTTGTAAATGTTTGTAAAAGTTGTGACTGGTAAACCTACGTGTTGGTCTCCATGTGTTACACAATGCTTGCATCTTCTATACCTGGATGGACTGACTCACGGTGCTCTCCTCAGTAAACTGAGAGCAGAAAGTCTCTTGTTTTATTTAAATAGAATAATAATAATAATAATAATAATAATAATAATAAACCAGTTGTTGCAAAAGACGTTTTAGTGGTTTCCAAGTAAGGCAACAACAAATTAGATACTTAAGACTTACTTGTAATATATCTGTCATATAGTATTTAAAGCTGTAATGAAAATATATATCGCATGGTAAGAGGATACAAGCAAAGTTCCCACAGTTTCAGAATGTGTTTTTTTTTTTTTTTTTTTGACTGTATTTGCTATTTTTAATTTCCTGATTTATTTTCCACAATTCTTTTCCTTTCTAAACAATGTAAAGGGAAGAAAAATTAACTTACTTTTGTAAAATATAAGATTTCTGTTTACTTTTGGAAAAGCTTTGTTTAAATTTATTTATTTATTTATTTATTTATTTATTAAGGGGGGTAAACATGTGGATGTGTGTATGTTTTAATGCTCATTTTGGGAAACTTTAATCTCAACACTTCTAATATTGGCGCTCTGGCATTCATTGTAAGTATAATAGGTTATTTCATGCTGCTTCTCTTTATATTCATGGTTATGATACTGAAATGTTAAGACCACACACAGACAGCAAAGTCTCTAGCCACTTATGCATGTAAACAGTCTGGCTTTTTACAAAGTGGAAAAATATTTCTTGTGCACTATTTTAACATGATCAGCATGTTAAGGCTCAAGCTGCAACTGTGTCAACATTTCTTTGGCTGTAACCATTAATTCTGTAGCCTCTTGATAATATGTAATATGTGAAACTGGTTTGTTTACTACTGGGACTTGTAAGCAATTACTGTCTACATTTAGCTTAGTACTTTCAAATAGATAATAGATCAAAGAATTATTTTGCATCATCATTCTGGTTTTAGAAAAACAAAGGTTTTCTTGGTTTTATTATTCAGCTGGCTTTGGGCTCTTTAAAGAGATGTTTGAGCCATAAATTTCATGGATATTTTTCTTATATATGTGGGTAGGCAAAGGCACAACGTATTGAACGATTCTGTAATTACCATTTTATATGAATTTGCCCTTAGAGACAGGAACATAGATCTCTTTCAGGTTGTAGTTATCTGAAGACCCAACATGACTTCACCCTAGCTAGGATTTTTTCTTTTACTTATTTTTGTATTTGATGCATGTTTTCAGCATTCTTACCATTATGAACTGCAAGTGTAGTGGACACACATTTAATATCAATGCACCATATCATCTTCATCACAAAGAATTGTGAAGACTACAGGAACTAATAGACTGTTCTTCATTTCTTTATAGTATGAACCTGATAATGTTAAGGATGTCTGTAAAAGTTAAAATGTTATATATACATATATATATATATCTATATAATTTTTAGATATAACATTTAGACTAATAAATTATTTTTGTCATTTCTTTCATGCCTATTCTCATGATATTTGTTAATAAATATTCATTTCAGCATATCAGTGAGTGTTTACAGTTAATGAAAAGATGGATTACTTTGTTTTTAAGTGTAAGTTGAACAAAGCTTAAGTGCTTCATTATACAAAAATAATAATCTTAAAGTATAGGATTTTGTTTTTCTCCCAGCTACTTTGAGAGTTTGTCCAAACAATGAACTTAACTTTTATAGCAAAAGAAAAAAAGAAAAAAAGAGGAGTTTTGTAAGCATTTTTGTAAATACGCATATCATATTTGAAATTAAGTTGATTTATCTAATTATCTAAGGATCACTTTCTATTTTCAGCATAACTATATACTGACAATTTCAATGAATCCCCCTTCCTCATCTTTAACTTATGTAGGCACTCTACAAAGAGAAATGCAAGGAGCATTTGAGCTGTCCTTTTTTCTGTTCGTGATGAATAAGAAAGCCACTCTCATTTTAATTCCATTACTTTGGAATCAAATGGAATATTAAACTGTATCCTAGTCTTCTCTGCAATTTTTAGTACATCACTATTCTGTAGATGATTTGTCTTTAAAATATGGCATTACTAGACATATCTAGAGAACTTCAGTAAGAGGTAGTCTTTTTACTTAGAAGTAGGCTGTATGATCACTAAATAAAATTTTCCACTTAAATGCTCTTTGCTGGTTAAATTTTGCTACCATTACAGAATATCATTCAGACCAGATGATTTGTAACTGCTAAAATTAGAATGATTTTTTTTTTTTTTCAGTAAAAACTAAAAAGATACCATTTTCCCAAACAGTGTATCAAAAAAGATGATAATTGTGTTTCATTGTTCTTGTTCAGCTGTACTCAGATGAATTTCCTTTGATGGGAAAATGATAAATGTAAATTAAAGTGAGATAGCAAATTATTTTTATTGGTTAAAACTGTATTCCTAATAGTTTTGTTTTCTATTGTTTAAGCATCCACCTAGATTTGCAAATGTTGTGTAAAGTATCTGTTTAATACAGCAGTGGGAACACAAACTTTTTTTCCAGGCTCAATAGATCTTCTAGCTGTATGTTGTGGTATTTTAAACGGACTTTAAAAAAAAATAATAATAATAAAAAAAAATTGCTCTTAACTGTTTTTTTCCACCCAATTTGAACTGATAACACGCTTGGCCTCATCGACAGATGCACATAATGCATTCAGTTTATATATATTATATATACTAATACCTATCTATTTTTAAAAAAAGTTAATTTCTTACTTATTGTTCCCTGCAAATGGTTTGGGGAAGAAAAAAATACCAATCAGCTATGTATTGTATTTTTTATGATACCACATCACAAGGTTTAGGAAGTGACAAATTGCAGGTTGAGTTTTGTTACT
This sequence comes from Nettapus auritus, assembly GCA_011076525.1. Lineage (NCBI taxonomy): Eukaryota > Metazoa > Chordata > Aves > Anseriformes > Anatidae > Nettapus > Nettapus auritus. Next base: position 1,106,018 of record CM021767.1, read on the forward strand.
ACTTTGAAAAACATATTCTCCAAATTATACACATCTGGAAAAAGTCAGTTTACATTTGTTGGTAGAAAAGCCTTCAATGCCTAGTTAAGAAATCCCTCTGAGAAAAAAATCTCAGAGGATCCTGTATCTCTGTATTGCCCCATTTGACTGCAGACAATCCTGAATAAAGATGGAATCTGATTTGAAAGCCAAGAGGAGAAACTGTAAGGCACTAAGGGATGTGGCTTAGTGGTGAGACTTGCTATGTCATGTTGATGGTTGGACTTGACGATCTTGAAGGTCTTTTTCAACTTAAATGATTCTGTGATTCTACATGGTGGGGTGTCTTAAGGGAGCAGGAACAAGGAGGAGAGTGATGTACATGGTCAATGGAGCAGAGATGTGTAGGTAGAGTCAAACTGAAAGCTGAATAATAAAAGGCATAATGGCAGAGTAGCAGACTTCCTGCTCTCCCTTTCTTTTTCAGAAGTATGGAGTAGGGGGAGTAAAACCGGAATTAGTATAGTAGTTCAATCATGACATAAGGATTAGGAGTAATAAGGGAGATCCAAACTGATGGAAAGTTTTGAGTGACAGCATTTTTGGGGGTGGGGGGTGAGAGGGGCACAAGATTGCTTTTGCCAAATGTGAATGGGGATGAAATTAGGAAAGTCTAGATGTTAGTGTCATTTTGGGGATATGATTGTGGCAGTCATCTGCTCTATAGTCTCTTCTCTACTTTGTACCATAGAAGGAAAACCTGAGGTCCCTGGAGTCAGTCAAAAAATGTTTTATTCCTCTCTAGTACTAATCTAAAGTAAGGATAATGTTTTACGGTCAGTTAATTGTATTGGTTCAGTTGGCAGAGACTTCTGTGGTGCTTCCCATTCTGCTAATTTCACTTTGGGAGTCAACATTTCAACAGATGGTGGGTTTTACTTAATCAGTTTTCTGCCTGTTCTTACCAAGGTTGTAGAGATAAACTGTTAAATTTAACTGATTTACCTGCAGTTATTGGTCTTTTTGGACCAGTTTGAGCTGGAAAAAATAAAGTTCACTTCATTGTGGTGTTCTTAGAGGATTAAGTCTTTAAAGAAGTACTTAACTTAAGAATACTGTACTTAAGAATATAGGTAAATTATCCTAGCAGTCAGTTTTCCAAGACTTTATTAGGAAGGTCAGGCCTGTTCTCGAATGTTATCTCCTAGCTATTTCTGTTCTTAATCAGTTAAAGGAGGATGAAATAAATCCCCACCCCTTACCTCCACAAATAATAATAATTAAAAAAGTCAAAGCCTCTTATAACACAGGAAGTCCGTAAGAATAGATTAAAAAAAAAGTCTCATCTACATTTATATCAGGCCTAACATTTTATCCATAAGTGTGTGCATCTCTCTTGATGTCTTTTAAACACTTGTGTGTTTGCCCAAATGTTTCAAAAGATGCTCAGTTGATGAAATTGCAGGGATGTTTGGAGGTTACCGTTTTTTATTTATTTTTTTGAAGCATTTTATATGAAATTATTTTATGAGAAGCTATCTACCTAAAGCTAGCAATGACTATTTTTTTTTTTTGCTAGTCATGCATATTTAGCCATTCGTGATTTAGTGTATGGGTTCAAGAAGATGTAACTTTTGCTAAGCTCAGGATGACTGTTATCTATTAATTTTTAGATAAATTACTTCCGAACATCTTCAGCCTAATGAAGGAAGGTTGAAGACTGTATTGAAAAACTTTAAAGCCTGCAAGATTTGGAGCATCTAGCACTTTTATCATGTGGCAATTGTTAATATTAATGAATGTAAATGTTTCCACACCCTGGTCTCTAGTGTTCTCTTTTATGTTAATTACTTTGCAGTGGATCACATAAATCCAGTCTTTGTGTCTGACAAGTAAGGGAATATGTCCTCTTAAATTAACTATGTCCCTTAGCAACACAGTAGGCCTTATTGATTAGTAACACACATTTTTTTTGCTGTCTGCTACATACAAATATTTGTCCTTCTGTGCTTTTCTTAAAGCTCTGAATAAATATTTGTTACTAAATTCAAGAAAAAAAAAAAAAAAAAAAGACATACATGGGTATATTTTCAGACGCGTTAAAGCAGTATTTTTTTCTTGTTCTTACTAATGTGACACAGATAAAGTGGACGGTATGTTCACTTGTTCCTGTCTCTGTTGTTCTCCATGATCCTGACATCCAGGATCTGGTAGTCTGTTCTGAGCTGTCATCTGTTTTTTCATTCCTTTTAACAAAGACAGGCTAGCACATTATCCCCTTTTTAACTTAAAAAAAAAAAAAAAAAAAAAAAAGCTATTGCTTTCTAAAGAGTAATTCCCTTTAAATGTGTTTTTTGTTGTTGTTGTTTGTTTGTTTGTTTCCTGTTGAAGTCCAAGGAAAAACACACATGTGTATACATACATATTTTACTTTGCAAAAGTGTCCTCTTTGCTTTGTTGGCTTGTTAAATAGATGCAGACATGTAGGAACTGAAAACTCAGCCATAACAGTCTAGCTTTGCAGATGTTGTTGAAGACTCTTAGTTGGCATGGTGTTACCCACTTATTTTCCATAGGTGATATTTGGACCAAGTACAAAGATTCATCTTTTCCTTTTCCTCCTGTGATTTTCACTCTTGGAATTGTGTAATGACTATAGCTCTTCTAACATTGAAGATGTATTATATTAGTTGCATCAATCTTCAAGTATTTCAGTATATTTAGAAATATTTTGCAATATATTAAAAGGACTTTCCATCTTGCCAACTTGTCTTTTTGAACTTTGTGGGTTTCTAATAATGTGGGTGCAGGTGAATATTGTTAAGGAAGAAAAGAAACTTTCAGACCTGTAACATGATATATGTGTTGGAAGAATGTTTCATAGATCTCTATCTCTGCCTACAGAGGGCAAAACATTTACAAAGGAAGCTACTGTTGCACTGCTTTACTTCCAAAGGGGAAGTGTATTCCCCCAAAATGACTCTGAAATTCAAGGCTGAATGTCTTGAGGAAAATGCAAGTGGATTTATTCCATTGAAGCTGATTGCAAAGCTTTCAAATGTTGGAGCTGCATATTTTTTGAGACTTTTGTTCATCTTATTTAGGAATGTGAAACCTCTTAAGGATCTGCTTGGTTTTACAGATGAACAAGTTTAAGATCCTAAAAGATGGTTTTTGTTCTCAAGTACAGCAAGTCATCTCTAATCTCTGTAAGCCTTTTCTACACCTATGCATAAATGTTATGATGGCAGAATCTGATACTTTTTAAAAAAAAAAAAAGTATATTCATTTTCATTGCTGGTACTATTGTTGGTATGATCTGCTTCTGTAGCTGAGATGAATTTTGCATGACAGTCATTAAAAAATAAAAAATACATACAGGAAACTGTTAAAAGGGATTGTGAAAACAAGTTGATTAAACATAACACACCACTGTAAAAACTCTAGTCTTTAAAACAAACAAACAAACAAAAAAACACAACTAAACAAAAAGCATGGCTTGTGTTTATGCCAAATTGATCTGTGGTCCTGCTGTTTATGTAGGACTAAAAGTGTTATTGGCAGATATGTTTTACGTGTATAGGTTCTTGGTGGATTTTACTCTAAAACCTCTACTGCTTTCTTGTAATACTAAGCTGTAAAGAATAGCTGCTTTAAGTATCCTTCAATTCCCATGCATACTGAGCATAAGTGCTTTTTAAAAATCCCTGCCTAATAATAATAATAATAATTAAAAAATTGCAATGTTAAAGCTTCAATGGAAAAAAATCCAACAGGTTACATTTCTTATATACTTTTGTGTTTCCTCTGAAATAAAAACATTCCAAAATGGTCAACACAGTGTACTGAATGTGACCAGTAATTTTATGTAAGCATTTAAGTTCATAGCCCCCTTCAGAATCCCTTGCTTGAGTATCGGATTCTTTGCAAAGGTATTTTCATTTTTTGCCACTATCTTTATGCTATTAAATGAATGTAAGTTAAGGGTAAGTTTATCTGCAAGGTCATAGTGAAACTTAAAACTTGATGTACAAAGTATACTTACCAAGGTTGGAACTAGGAATAAACCGACAAAGAAAAGTATATGGCCATACTGATAGTTATAAATTAAGTGTCAAGGTTTCAAATCTGGGAAAGTATCATCAGAATTTATAAAGTTCTAGCTAAATAGTCCATTCTCCTCACTTCAGACATCTGTTACTGGTTATTGTTTGAGTGACCGCCGTGTTCATTATACAAAAAGGAATGTGTTTTTTGTAAGATCTCAGCTAATGTGGTAGATAAAATCCCAGCATTTGATAGCAGTGCCAAAGGGCAAAGAGGTGCTGAACAATATTCCTCATCTTTACCATAACTTTCCTTCCTGGAAAAACAGGCTTTGACAGTGGGAAAATGAAGACAGAGATAAGGAGAGGTGGAAAGAAGCTTGGGAACTGAGAATGATATAGACCAGAACTGTACTTCAGCAAGAAGGGGAAAAAAGTATTTTCTTACATTGATGGCACCGATATATTTTTTGTTGTTGTTGATTACAAATCTGAGTTATACATCCTTGATATAGTAATAAATTAAAAGGACTTGCAAGTTAAGAAACAGTTGTCTTTCTTGGCATGTCATGTAGGCTGGGTCTGGTTTTCACTTCTCTGGCAACTGATCATTGTTTAAAGACAAATGCACTGTTCTTATTAAAGCAAAATGCTATGTTGCTCTCAATTTTTAAGATCTTTAAGGTCTGAGAACACTTTTCAGAGGGGCAAAATTGGAACTGATGAAAACAATACCTCTTGCAGGATATGAAGCAGCTGTCAGTGGTGGTTACCTTGTTTTTACTGTTCGTGGGCATTAAATTGCAATGCAACAGGTAGCAATGCTTGTTGCTTGTAAATCGTATTTCTCTTACCCTTACAAAGCTAAGCAGGTAGGTGCAGGTTATGGGCAATTAGTTGTACTGAGGATATAAGTAAGTCAGTTTTATTTTACAGTTTTAATAAGTTGCTGGATTGACATAGCCATGGCAGTTAACCAAGATTTAGTTCAGATGACATTTTAGATGCTCTTTATTAGCATATCTTATTTTACTGAGCTGCTTTCTGCTGTAAGTTTTTCTACAGCCTCCACCCGTTTAGAAGATGCATTAAGGAGGGAGGTATTGTGACCTTGGTAGGCATGAAGAAAGTCTTAAATGAAGCATTTAAACCAATGAGAAATACTGTGAAGCATTAGAAGATCTATGGCACTTTTTAATAATGTGCTTAATAATAGAGCAAAGAGTAAAATAATGTGTTAAATGTAGAAATACGTATCTTTAGCTAGAATGTGATTAAAATAAAAAAGGGACTATTTTATGTGACAATATTCTCTTAGATACAGGAGATTTTTTTTTTTTTTTTCCAGTTGATTGGTTTAACTGTAGGGGGAATCTAGGAGCTGAGTGAAGCAGAATCAGTATGAGAGAGGAGAAGGAGAGAGGGAATCATGCTCAGATAGTGCTATGTGCACAACAGGAGAGAGTACTAACATTTGTAGAGTTTTACTATTTACTAAGATGTCATTAAAAGCTGAAATTTTTGAAGCAGACACATTTACTTTGAAAATTCAGCTGTAAAAAGAATCCAGGGGTTTTAATATAGTTTAGCAGATCTTGTTCTTTTTAAACTTCCTCAGTTCCATGTTTTAGACAATGCCTCATATGATAGGATTAGTAAATCCGTTAGATCAATATCAAACACTTATAGTACACAGATTAGCATAACCCCATTAAGGTAGAATTAATGAATATGTATTTTTGTGTAGTACATTGGGGGAAAATATCAAAACAGTTTGTAAAGCAAAGCCATGCCTACTGTCTTTTTTATAGGATCCAATGAGTGTAATGAACAGGGAAATCTGGTTGCTGTAACCCACTTATTTTCCCTCAATATGGTTGCCAAGGTGCTTCAATGAAGTTGCTTTAAGTGAGCTAAGAAAGAAGGTCCTTAAGTAGATTACCTGGCTAGTGGATAAAGGGGGAAGGAGTTGAACAGGGACCTCTGGGGCAGATGCTGTTTGTAGATGATCTGAAAAGGGAGCTGAATAGCAAAGACTTGCAATGAAGTGTTTGAAAAAAAACTCAGTATTTGGCTGAGTATATAAATCTCAGTATATGGCCGTACTATAAAATGACAGATGAATGAGTAAAGGTGATGTCTTGGAGTGAGGGAGACCAACTTGTGCACATGGATGCTGGGTCCTGAACATCTTATCACCACACAGGAATGAGTTCTTAAAGTTTATAATTTCTGAAATCATCAGCTTAATTCACTGCAGTGTTTTAAAAGACAAAATAAGTTTTGGGAATTATTAGGAACAGAATGAAGGAAATATAAGTTATACCATCACTGAGCCGTGGTGCAAACTGAGAGCATATCTGCTTTTTATATACTGTGTATGTTTATAGCTCTCCTTAGTGAAATTAAGAATTACTAAGAGGTGTGGAACTTCTTCAATATAAGGAACAATTTATACTTCAGCCATAAGAGAGACAGCTGGAGGTGAGAATGGTCTGTTAAATTATGATGGCACCATGCATGGCATTGTGTTCTAATTTAACAACCGAGGGCATTAAATGAAACCATGGTAATTTTGAAATGAGCTAGGAGGTATGGTTCCTTGTGCACGTGAGATTGCTTTGTGGGACTACGTGCCCAAGAATGTTGTGGATGCAAAAAATTGAGTTTTACAAACTAGTTTGACAAATTCTGGGAGAAAACAATCACTGAGGACTTCTAAATACAAATACAGGCTGAAGAACCCTGCAACCTCATATTACTGACCATCTAATACATCTACTGAGGAAAGTATTATTATTTGCTTATTTCTTTTAAATCTGTAGACATATGCTAGCCACTGTCAGACACAGGACATGGTTCACTGTGGACCTCTGGATTGACCCAATATAACTTTTTATATATTTAAAGTATACGTTTTGTTACATAAAATCAATGCTATTTATCATTTAAAATGTTTTTAATGTTTTCTTTGTGTGTTAGAATTGCTGCTAATTAACACTGGAACTTGACTTTTATAAACAGAATTGTGGGAAATATTTCCCACATATTTCCAATTAGTAACATAATCCATGGGACATTGGGGAAAAAAAAATGCTTTGAAATTTAAAACTTCAACTTTTTAAAAATGCATTTCCAAATACCGGTTGATATCCTAGGTACTGATAGCATTTTTAATATTACTAAAGTATGTCCTTTTTCTTTTTTGAACCTACGTCTTTTTTAAGCTCAACAAAATAGTCCCTCCGGGGGCGCCCCCCCCTAAAAACAGGACTTCTCTGAAATCCTGGGAGCATGTTGTTTCTATTATACTTCATAATAGGTGAAAATGAGCAATGTGTTACCCAGATTCTCTGTACATTGTATTAAAATCAGTGTTTTCTCTTGGGAGTTCATTACTTAATTGATCACATGTGAATGAAATACTTGTCAATGTGTTTAGTGTGAAAAAGAATTACAGAAACTGACAAAAACAGTTATAGATTAAGCTATACTTCTGGAAAGTACTGAGTTTCTTTATTTCTGTGTTTATTCAGTTTTTTTTTTTTTCTTATTATTAAAAACATTCACACACAGTTTAGATAATCTTTCCCCTAGTGGAGGAGACTCAAGTAGATCAACAAGTTTTTACAGACATTTCAGGAAGTGGTAGGCACTCCTTGCAGCCCCAGCCAGAGAAACTGAGTTGTAGAAAGATAATTTTCAGGAGTCTTTTTTGTTTGTTTGTTTCAAATTCTTGAGGTGCCTGTTAGGTGCATGTAAATACTCATGAATATGTGTACTATTAATGTGGTGCACACCTGCCTTCATTATAGATAGGTGATGTGTTACTGAGCCCCTTCTGAAGGCCTGATGGCAGAACACAGGTGTACTTTGTCAGCTACATCTGATTTAAGCTAAGATATGGTCACCTGCCACCTGCTTTTCATTGCTCTGCTCTCCTACCCAGGACTGACACTGGGGTGTGCTAGGATTGATATGTTAATGGACATTCCCTATTTGTTTCTATCAAAAGTAACTTTTAGCATGATTTAGTAGCTTTTTAGCATGCCTGTTTTAGCCTTTAAAACAGGTGTTGTATCAGAAGGAGGTTAGTTAGGGGTCAGCTGTGCCCATTCTGTCCTGGAAGTAGCAACTTAGGGTAGAAGCAAGGTGGAAGAAACATGGGCATGGAGGGACAAATGGGGAAATGATCAGCCTGTCTGGTGACAGCATGTCTGCCAGGAACCTGGGGACCTTCCACCACTCACTCCTCACAATGTGAGGAATCCTCAGTGTTCAATTACGGTAACATTTTAGATGTTTTTATAAATCAGGCATCGCTACTTTTCTTTTTTCTTCATTTTTATTTTTATTTATGCATAAAGTCTAATTATTATATGGTCTATTCAATGGCAGATGAAAGTCTTTTTTACTGGAACACTCAGGAAAGAAAAATATATATTCCTTTGCTTTGTAGCTGGTAATTTCTTGCAGTTTTTGCTAATCTGTTTCCATTTGGAGATACTGTGTATCTTCAATCCATTTGATTCTGCTTTTTCAGGGTAAGATTTAGTGTCCCTTCTTTACTCTATTGTATGTTTGCAGATAGTGTTGATTATTTTGTTGACCTTTCCTATATTTTATGATGACTAAATATGCTACCACTTGATTTAAGGGTTTTGTCCAAAGGAGGTGTCTTTTGTAATGTGCCATTTTCCAAAGTGAATCACTTCTAATTTGTTACATTATTTCTGGAAAAGCTTTCATGCAGTTCTGAAACTTTTCTGGCTTAGTTTTTCTTTGAAAGATAAATTAGTTTTAAATGCAGTTTTAAAAAAATGTTTTTTATGCGCTTGGAAAATATAACATTTCAACTACTTAAGCAAATTTAACAACATTAAGAAATCCTTTTAATTTGGCTTGCTAGTCCTTTTTGCAAATAAAAATACTTTGGCTTTATGTATTTGTCTTAAAGCCTGAGCATGTGTAATCAATGTATCTTTAATCTGGTAAGTTATTTTGGCATCAGGATTTAACATCTGCAAGTATTTTATATTGAAACATGGACTGCAGATGTTTGGTTTTCTGTTGCCTCCTGCTTCCCCCTCAAGTAGTTGCCTGCTGCGGTAGGTAACATCTTCATAAGAGGGAGGGAAGGAAGTAAATTTTAGTGCAGGTGAGACCTTGTCTCTTAGCATAAAAAGGGATCAGAGGCTTTGTGAAATAGTTGCAAAGTTAGGGAATGTGGAATGATTTCCTACTTGGGTCCTGCCCTCGCTTCCCTGATCTGTTTTTATGAGAGGGAAGTCAGCCTATCCCTGCAGCTGTTGTACAATGAGCTCGAGAAATATCTTACGGGCTGCTTCATGTGCTTGGGAGCTGCTGCTCCCTTCATCTTAGTAGCGTGTGCGTTTCCTTCCCAAACACTGAACTTTTGCTCTTTTATCTGTTCACTTTATAAGAATTATGTAAGTAGTGTTTTACGAGGTACCAGTGTCTGGATTGATCTCACACAGTTTACATCAAAAAATATTTGAGATGGTGTGTTTTTACTTTAATTTTTATTGTACTTAGTTTTCTTGTCATGACTAGAATGTGCAGAAACATGAAATCAGGTGGCAAATTACTAAGCTCCTTAGCCATCCTGCTTGGCGTTTTATTCCACATACTTAAATGCATCAGTAGCTTGCCAATACATATGTGAAAATCTTTGGTTATACTTCAAAGCTTGGCTTGTTAATATTAAAAATACAGCATGTAAAGTGTATATTTAGAAAAGCTCTGAAAAATATTTAACAAGTTAAATGTCTGAAATGGGCACTTAGGTATTTTTAATTGCTGGCTGTTATTTCTCTAGAAAATTATATGGTCACTTTACTGTTCACAATTTCTAGGTTAGTTACCCCGCTGTTTCTTAGCAGGCCTCTAATAAGCAAACCCTTTAAAATGTTGTGAAACTCCAAACACTCTAGTTATTTTAACCAATCACTAGACTTGTCTGGTTAGAAATAGCTAATTTGAAATGCAGTTTAGTTACTATGATGAAGTGTGGTAGAAGTTGATAATGAACTACATGTGTCTATGATCTACAGTGCTGAAATCAGAGGAAACAATGGTCGTTGTGTTACATCAATGCTTAATATTATGATACCTTCTACTGTTTTATCTGATCAATACAAAATTAATGAATTCAGCTATGCAGAGCTCTCTGTATAGGGTACTTGCTAGATTCTTTGTATTTTCCTGAGTAAGGAACTAAATCCCAGCATTGACTTTGTAGAACCACAAAGGATGTGCCAAATTCCAGTTTGGTACTGCAGTGACACAGCCATTCTCATTGTGAGTTGCTTTCATAACACCAAACTTACATTGTCAATAATACCTTAGGATGAGAGCTGGAAAGGTAGCTCTCACCTTATCTGCACCCACTTACCAAAGATCAACTGATACACAGTAATGTGCTATCCTGTGTCACCCTATTGATTTGTCCAAGCCCTAAAATATGTACTTAATATTTACAGATAAAAAATAATTTCACATAGATTAACTGTGAACTTGTTCAGCTATCCAGTTACCAGGGGCTCCCACGTCCCCTTCCTGATAAACCAAAATGTCAGAAATGCAGGTTGCTGCAGAGATGAGTACTTCGTTGTGGCCTGCTAGCTATGATTCTAAAGATGCCGTAGTATTTATAGTACTATTTCATGACAAAAGGGTGAAAGCAGCTTGTTGGAATCTCAAATTATCTTTCTATTATCTTGAACAAATACTATGCTGCTATTTCTGTTTTTCTGGATCAGTTCTGCCACAGGCAGGGACATGATATATATTCTTTCAAAATAATGTTGAGATTGCACTGTTACTGGGAGACTTTGCCCTGAGGAAAAACTTGCTTTTTGCAGTTGTTTGAGCTCTGGCTACATGACTCCTTTCAATATGTAGGCTACAAAACCTCCTACGGAATTGGGACCAGACCAGCATAGATTGACAACCTAAATTAACCTTAATTCTTTCAGGCCTCTTTTTCAACATCATACATGATAGAGCAGTTCTCCGAGACCAGTTCAGATGTTTAGATTAAGTAATGACTGCTTAGCTTGACTTCAGATAATGAACTGAAGGGCTCTGTTTGCACTGAAATGTTTTTGCATTGCTTTAAAAAACAAAACAAAAAAACATGCAAATGTTGTTGTTTTATCACGGCAAATACTTAGGGTGTTCTTGAAGGAGTTGTGCTGATTTAATCTTCTCATTTGGGTTGATCTCTCATAATTATGTGTTTTAACAACAGCATGTTAGTCCTTAATTTGAGTAACCGTTGTAATATACAACTCCATTATAATACACAGCTCTATCAGATTTGAAACTACTTAGATTTCTGTATGCTTTTCTAGCAGACCACTGCTCCCAAAAGCTTGTTTTAAAGGCTTGTTCTCTGCTTGTACCTCCATGGTGGCATGGGAACCCCTGCACGTGGTCTCAGTACTCCTATAGCTCATGGACTGAATGAATTTTCAGGTGCTTGTTTTTCCTTCACTAAAACACCAGCAGATTAAATCTTTGAGGATAGATCTTCAAGTTAGAAGAATGCACTGAAATGCACAGTCATTGCTGTTGATCTGTTTTTTCCCCTTTTATTGTTGCAGAATGATCCCTCAGATTTTGAAAGCAAGGGATGAAGGAGATGTACGTGTTAGCTGGTCACCAGAATCCATCTTTGTCAAAACTTCCTAAAACTCTTGTCAATAGGGTCCCATTTGAGATTTCCAAAGAGCAGTCTGGTTGTTTACTGGACAGTCAGGAGTCTGCAGTCAGCACACAGCCCAAGTGCTGTAAAGTTTTCTGATTCACAGCAGAGCATGCTCTGTGGGCATAGGTTTCTAGTTGCTCTTTTAGCTGTGCAGATCTTCCATCTCTTCCCCTTTTTGTAATTCAGGATCCTGTAATCCAGTTTTGCAAGTAGTACAAGCAACTGTGGATCCCCCTAGAATATAGCAAATGGCTCAGCTTTGAGCACATTTTGTGTTAGAACTCATCTCCTCAGAAGCATGCAATATTTACTAAAAGCAACCTAAAAACAACAAAAAACAACCTCACAAGCTTTGCAAAATTTCCGGAACCAATGGATCATTATTTAGAAAAGAGAAAAGATCAAAAGCAGATTAATATTTTCTTCCTGGTTTCATTTATTAAATCTCAACCATTCCAAAGAATGGCCTTGCAATGTTTGATGTCAGGTGTCCCCAGATCTCCTCTGCTTCCATACAGGTGTCAGCAGCAGTGATAACATACACAGCTATCCTGAGCCATGTGTTTGTGCAGGTTGAGGCATTTGCTTGGGAAGTATATCCTACAGTTTGGGAAACTCTTTATATTGGTTTGAATCATAGTACCCCATTGATACGCGTATAAATGAAAGATTAATTAAATTTTTATAATGACAAATACAAAAACACTCCTGTGCTGTACGCTCACTTACTTAAATGATTTTTGCCTGTTGCTCTTGTTCCAGAAGAGGAAAAGTGTCAAAATACTGAAAATCATTTTTGGTGATGTGTAAACAAAAGTAAAACTTGTCACTTTCTTTGGAATCAGAAATGTAAAGGAGGAGAACAAACTTTTTCTTCTAAGAAAAAATGGAAAAAGTGAAAACAACATCCATATATTGTCATGATAGAGTACGTTTGGAATGATGTAGCTGAGTATAAAATCAGCACGCATCCCAAATATTTTGATTATAAAGACTGTTTTTAGGTTATTAAAAGCAATCTGATTTCAAGATATTAGAGTCCCGATGTAGGGAGCAGTCTTACTGTAAAGATGAGCATGGCAATAAGTATCTGTTTGGCTTTATCTACTTGTAATCCATTTAATATCTGATTATCCCAGGCCAAGGTTTTAAAAGGTTATGAGAAGATAGCTTTCCTTGACAGAGTTACCACTTTGCATTGGTATTCATTCAGTTTACATTACATGCCTGGTTATCTTTTCCGTTTGCAGAATCCATGAAGTGTTTGATATATTTGTATAAACAGTCTGATTCCAGAAAATATGTTCTGAATTAAATGCCATTACTGTACAACAGTACACTGACAACATTCTGAGACAACTTAAAATCATATGTTTAACAACAGTGATTGATATTAGACTGTTGTGGTGAGTACATTAACATCAGGAGAGTCAGCTTGTGAAAATGAAGAGTTCTGAATTCCAGAATTATGGAAGATATCGAATTGGCACATCTGTTTCTGTCTTTAATTTTACCGTAAAATGTTATTCTAGTGATTCTTGACATAAGTGTTTCTCATCAAATCAGGTGTTCAGGTGTCAGTTTTGAGAACTGCATCTCAAAATAATTTCCAGTACAAATTTTGAGATAAGTTGAAAATAAAATTAATAATAATAATAATAATTTAAAAAAGCTGTTTCAGTTTGCCTTTCAGTTTACATCACATAAGAGTGGTGAGTTGCTTCTTGCAGCCACAATGACTGGAAATGCTGCATTTTCTTCAAAATACAAGCTAGTATTTTCAGGGAATTATGTCTTCAGAGTAAAAATAAAAATTATTTAGAAACCTTTATAAGAACAACAGATCTTTTAACATAAACACTGTACATCTTTCTTCCCATTTCCTCCATTCTCCAGTTATTTTGTATTGGAATTTAGTCTGTACAGGGAACTCTTCCTTTGTGCTGGGGCAGCCAAAACTGTATTGAGCTGCTTAGTGTAAATATCATCTGTAAAGCTGTATTATGTGGAGAAACGTAGAGTATAAATAAAGGTGTAGGGTATAAAGTGCTTTGTATGTCAGCGTGCAAATGCATCTGCATAGGAGCTTTGTTTGTATCGTGTTCAGGGCTTAGGAGAAATAGCAGTTCACAAGACCCAGCAAGATCTGTGCTTATACTGTTACTCCCCTTACTCCTTTTTCTCTGGGGCAGTTATGATTCCTTGTGTCTAAAGCTCCTCTACCTGAGTGGGGAAACGGTTGGGTTTTTGATGTTGACATAGTTCCAAATACGGCGTCCACAAGAAGAGTGCTCCAGAACTCCAAGTCTTCCATTAAGAAAACTCATGTATTACAAAATTTACACACTATTCATGCATATTTGGTTTTCTTTGAAGGGTATTACAAATGTTTGGTTGGTTTCTAATGTTTTAAGATAACTTGGAACTGTTTCAGCATATTGTTTGAAATATGAGTATTTTCTGTTTTCAAGTAGTTTCAGGATTGGTAAATAAAACAAATACTGCTATTCAATGGAAAATAATGACAAACATTCTCACTGAAAACATGTCTATGTGTATGCATATATATCTACATACATCAGCATCTCTATCTGTATAGGTAAATAAAGTTTCTGCAGTCAATACCAAATCATGTCAGTTAACATCTAGTATTAGATAATTGGATTTTTTTTTTGATGTATCAAGTACTTGTTTGTTGTAGTAGGTGCCAAACCATGAATAATGTACTGCCCTTCTCTTCCTATAATATGCAGTGGCTGTTAACTTTGATGTTCAGTAGTCAACTCAAAAATTTGCTGGAGCTGACTAATGATTCACCAGAGATTTTTGAAAGAGATTTTGCAATCAATTTAAAGCTGGGAGAGGTTTGCTGTTGCAGCCATCTGGTAATTCTTGGGTCTCTGGAGAAAAGAGAAGCCTTTTGATAAAACAGATCAAAGCATTCTGGTCTTTCAGTGCCTGATACCTGTAAGTAACTTAGAACTGACTTCATAATGCCAGTCTCATTTGCTAAACTCTTGCATTCTAGTTATGATACAATATTGATAATGCATTATATTTTTAAAATATTTGAATAATTATTTACATGATTGTGTTCATAGATAATTAAGTGAATTTAGTTACCTAAGTGTTTTGTAATCTCAGAAATATAGAATTTACTGGCTGTGCTGTCATGATTAGTAAGGATCATGCTTCAATCCTGTTGCTTTTTGTCTGTACTAACTGCACAGGTACGGAGACTCCTAAAGGCTGTTCTTTTGCTATACCACAAGCCCAAGATATAGATATACCTTTTGGATTGTAGGTCATGTTCAACTGTACTGTAATTATAAGTACCACACTATTTCTAGAAATGGTTGTGTTAGTGCTTGGAGTTTGGGCACGGGCTATGCAGATGTTTGGCAGTGCAGAGCAAATACAGAGACTTAGGACAGGAATGAATGCCACGACCTCCCCTGGAAATGAGACCAGTCGCACTCTGGATTGTGCATACACATTTGAGACTTGTCTGGTATCTGGATGCTGTTTCTATGCCATGAGACATTCCAGATGTGCAATTGCCATGACCACATATGTCCAGTCTTCTCAGTTTATTGCAGCACAATGGTGGCACAAGCAGCCAAAAGAGAAGGGTGATGTTGGCTCTTACTTTGCAAGTTGTTTACTTCAAGGAATTAATTTGGTGCTGTAGTACAGTAGAAGAAAGGCATATAACGTGTGTATATAACCTTTGGCATAACATACTGTACTTTTGCATGTGAAATGAGGCATTATTCTTTTGGTAGGGTGCAGTGGATTCTAAGGAGATGTGTTTGCACCTGATATACTGACAACTGGAAATAATTAAGTCTTATACGTTGCTGTCCTCAATTAAGGCCTATTAAGGAATTTTAGAAATAGTTAACAAGACTTGGGATATAGCCTGCATCATCCTAGCAATTTCATATTACAGTAATTAATAAGTCAATCTTGTTATCATTTAACCATTCAAAGTATTGGCTAAATGACAGATGCTAATAAATATTCTTCAAACTTGCTGTTCCTTTTATTAGGTAATTTGGAAAGAGGAAAAGACTTCTAAAGAGGGCGAGGTTTTAAAGAATTACTAATTTTAGGGTAGCTAATATAGTACTAAATTATCAGAAAATATAATGATGGGAATTTGGTGAGGAAATCGATTAGTTTTCACGTGGTAAATGTTGCCTGAACTCAGATTTTGAAGTGGCCTGTAGGTTGAAGAAAGTTTGGTGTGCTTGTGCTTGCTGTTATTGTTTAAATGCTTTAGTTAGCTACCCACGTGTCGGCACCCTAATTTCTCATTAAATCCACAGACAATGGTGGTAGATCTGTAATTCTGTACTTTATAACCTTCCACAAGCTTTTATATGATGCCTGCTGTATTACTGAATCAGATGCATATGCTTACCTGATTGTTTACTTCCTTCCTTCTCTGCTTGACATTTGCTTCCTAGCAGCTACAGTTGAACCTTTCTTTTTTTTTTTCATTTTCATTTTTTTTTTTTTTTTTTTTTTCTCCTCCAGTGTGGGAACTTTGCTGTTTTGGTGGATGTTCATGTTTTGCCTCAAGGCTCCAGTAAAGACACCAGCTGGTTTTCAGATCACAAGAAAGAGGTACAATAAATATCCATTCTACTTCAAAGACATGTGGTTGCAGGGAAAAACTTGGATCACATAGAACTGTTCAGACTTTTTCAGTGTTAGGTTGAGAATATTGCTAGTTATGCCTAACTGTGAACGGTTGCTGTGAGACCCCTAAGTGTGCTTTTTGGGTCACTAATGACCACTTTCTATTTACCTTTTAATTTTTAAACTCCGTGTGTGTGCATGTGGTTTTGATTTTTCTGTCTTAAATAACTTCATTTTTAAAAACATACCTCTCATGGTATGTTTCTCTTTTGTAAACTATCCTGAGTGATGAAAAATGGCTTGTGAGAGGTATCGTTTCTGCAGAGCTTGTTAGTGAAATATCTGTTAATTGCTTTGCCTCATTTTGAGTTTTTTTTTTTTTTTTTTTTTTTTTTTTTTTAGAGAACAAGTGCAAGAAAATACAATGAAAATGCATGATGAAGTGTTGTAGAACCACTGTATCTTATTAAAAGAGATTGCCAATCTTTATTTTTAAATGTATCATTTAAAAATCCTGAAAGTGGCTGAAATCTTGGAAAGTCAGAGCATCAGTGACCAGCAAAATTAGGAATGTAACTCAGAAATCAGACTATGATTTCTGTTAGAATCTTGTGATGAGTTCCTGGCTGGAGTTTTCCCCTACTTCAGGCTGTGTGGGAACTTGAGAAGTTCCCTATTGAAAATGAATGCAAGACATGTTTCAAATGCCTGTGGACCTTCCTGCAAGTCTCTGTTACGGTAATTTTCAGCAGATAGCTTTCCTAATAATGGCATAATTAACTTGTCACTACAGAACATCCCTGTATATCTTAAAGTAATGTGTTCAAATAAAAATAAAAGAAACAATAAATTAGTATCCCGAGGGAGTGAAAGCAGAATACTTAACAGTATGTGGTCCATCTGATTTGCGCTTTAATAGCCAGAAAAAGAAGAAAATAGGGGAAATCTTTTATATATTTTTATTCTGACTAAATGAATACTCATTACTGCTTCTATTTATAACCGGTTTTACTATCTTGGTTATGACTTTTATGTGTTTTCAAAACGTATTCTGTATGTCTGCCAAAACAAAAGATATGAAATTTGGGAAATTAGGTCCTGATTGATTTTAATAAAAAGGCATGACAGGGCAGCATTCATTATATTTCTGCGACTGCATATTTTGAGCTAAGTACGAAGGTTGCATATTTTCAGCAACCAAGAAGTGTGATTCCAATAGCTTCACAGTTTACTTGCTGCAAGTCTTACACAGAGTCTTTGTTAGACGGGGGAGGAAAAGGTCAGATTATGTCTATATATGCATATTTTTTTGAGAGCTTTCAAATTTTCATGTCAACATTTTTTATTATTATTATTATTATTATTATTATTTAATTTCCAGAATTTGGAAACAACAAAGCCCAGTAATGGTGCTACAGCCTGGTTTGGCTGCCTGTCTGATGAACTGTGGGGAATATGAGGCAAACTGTGTCGCTTAGGCCCCCTGTAACACAAACACGGTGACTTCTGACGGCAGCCCTTTACGGGATACGGGGCTGTGTGGAAGGACTTACCGGAGTGCGTGGCAGCGGCCCCGCTCTAGACGAGGGCTGGGCTTGCCTCTGCCAGCCCTGTGATTCGGGCTGGAAGGAGGGAGTGGTGCTGGCCTCTCGTGCCAGCTCCTGCCAGAGCGGGACTCCTGTAGAGCAGCCGGTGAGCTGCGGGAGGGCCTGGGTGTGAGGATGGTGTAAGAAGACGCGGTGCGCGCTGCCTGGCTGGGCGTTCCACAGGCCACAGCCTGCACGCTGCTGTCACACGTGGTGTTTGTGGAGTCACTCTGGGACTGCCAAGTGCAAACACTGCTGGGTGCAAATCGATAATCTGAGGTGTTTGGGGAGCTTTACTCGCTTTCTGTCCTCCTGCCCTTTCTAATTTCCTTTCCCTTTATGTCCTCCTTCTTTTCCCCTGGAATAACAAAGTCAAAGTTTTAGCTTTGTACTTCAAGAAACGTTTCTTTTTTAGACAGATTTCCTGTCACATCATTGCTATGATCTCTCCATATGTATGCAGAAGGTCTAAGTCACGAGTTCCTCTAAGCAGTGGAAAATAACCAAGAGAGGATTGTATTGAAAACTGCTCCTGTTTATACTTTTTAAAATATAAGTCTATGCACTTCCTTGTGGAGAGCCATTTAAATAATATTTCTGTAAGCATAACTAAATGTTTTTCATGTAAATTAAGGAAGCGCATGCTAATCTTTTTGTTGCAGAAGGAACCAAATACAAACTGTTTCCGCTCCTTTCTAGACTTTTTCATTCTGACCTGAATGCATAGTCCTGCTTAAGGAATGTGTAATGAGATCGCTTTAATGAGTTAAACAGAAGAATAAGTAGATACTGTATTTTATAATTGTATTTTTCAAGCAGAAAGGAAAAGTATTTTGAACTGTAAGGAGAAAATACTGTTTGTGATTGACCAATATATGAATGTTGCTTTCATTTAGAGCAGAATGTTAAAAATGCTGTTGCTCTGCATACTTTCTAGATCAACCAAAAATAAATTTCAAGCCAACATATTTTATTTTAGATGGTACTAATATAATTTTGTCTGTTTTCCAAACACTATAAAAAGGTAAAATATATTTGTATGCCACAAAGTACAGTTTCTTTGAGCACATAGTTGAACACAAATAAAAATGAGAATACCGAAGAAAAAGGCTCAACTGTATGTCTAAATCTGATTTTTTTTTTCCTCGTATTAGAGTAATTTTTGCTTTTATTTCAAGGTGTGTTTTTTTTTTTTTTTATGGTTATTCTGGATGAAGAATAACCTGGGTGAAAGATTTCTTCTTTCTGAGTTGTATATGTTTTTTGTTTTCCTTTGCTGAAGGAAGCATGAAAGATACGAATGGTTGTGGTTAGGAGGAGAAAAATCAAAATGAATTGGAGAAATTACATTACTGTGACCAAGTTAGCTCTAGGTCTTTCCTTCCAAAATTACACTGAATTGAACCGAGATACCTGTTGTGGTTTATAACGATTCTTACAGTCTGTGCTAACAATTCGTGGCAGTGTTTTTACTAATATTTTGCTTAAATTTCTAATGTTATCATACACTTATGTATTTTTTCTACTTCACATGCAAGTGAATTTAATTTGCTGTTCAGAAATGAATATTATTTTACTGTCATAATGTATTTCATCTGCCTAGTAAGAACATTAACAGCTTTCTATAATTGACATTGTATCATGCGCCATCTTATCTGAATCATAATGTATTTTCTCTCATATTCTTCAGAATGTGTAGCAGGGTTTTGATTTTTTTTTTTTTAATTCCATTCTGATACATTTCCTTAATTATGTGCTTCTCAACTCTATTTAATATCTCAGTATCTGACTGCAGATAATGTTTTTAAGTTTTCTGTTAGAGAGAGTGATTTGTGATTTCATACTGGTTTCTTGTTGTCTGTCTGTGGGCATTTGTAGAAGCTTAGATGTGAATAGGCAAATTGTTACTCTTTCAGGAGGTCTGCATGCTCCTGGAAGAGGTTGTTGCTTCGAGGGTCAAGCACTACTTGGAAGCGCCTAAACAACGTGGTCATTGGAAAATGATGGAACATGCATCATCCGCTCCTTTGTTTATTACAGGTAAAATCAATGATACATTTTATGGTAAAATATGGTGGAAACTGTTGTTCCTTATTTTTTCTTGAAAAACAAACAAAAAATATCTTTTTTTGGGGCGTGGGTGAAATAACTTCAGCTATGTTACTGAAAAAAATTAGTAGGTTTTCATTTTCTATACATCAGTGAAAAAAGAACATACCACTTGTACCATTAGTATGAAGGACTGTCATTAAGCAGAATAAATGGTATAACCCTGGCTCTTCTAAAACTGATGGAAATCTGTTTTGTGAAGTTGGGCATTTACTTGAACACTTTTATTTTAGAAATAATATTTTTCCTTCTCCTTCCTCTTGCAATATGTTAGTTCATAAAAAGTTTCTATGATGTGATAACTGGCATTTATCAATTCATCTGTGTTCCTGCAGATTTCTGACCTTGGAATGCTTTGTACTGTACTGACCTTGGAATGATTACTGTGCAGGAAAAAAAAAAAGAAAAAAAAAAAAAAGAAAAAAGAAAAAAAAAACAGTTGTAAGAACATTTACCCCACTGCAACAATATTGTTGGATTTGTGTGTGTGTAAGGGTGGTGAGACTAAAAGATGCAATTTCATTACATATATTTTAAATCTAAAAATAGTGATTAGTATAACTTGCGTTCTTATCTTAGCACCTAATGCTTTGTCAGTGTTTGTTTAATGTTATTTCACTAGCCGTTTTTGTCATCATGGTGGGTTTTACAGATGATGGGCTTATCTAGTGTTACACCTCAAAACCAATCTTTTTTAAAATACTTCTTAGGAAATAATGACTTTTGTTTGTTATCAGCCTGGAGCATATTATAAACTTGGGACAGTAAAGAGTCCTTGTGTGTTTCTAGTTCTGAGTGAACAAACGGGATTTTCTTATAGTGAAAGTAGGCCATTACAAAGGGTGAGATCAGAAGTTCTGAGAAGATTTTTTGAGGTTTTTCTGTATTTTCTTTTACAGAGTGATTTTTCATTTTATTTATTTTTTAAGTTTCCTGTCTCAGTAAGAAGTATGTTTTCAAAAACAATGATTTTGTAAGATAAAACTGCCAGGCAGGCTGATTGTTTTTATATGTGCAGACATATGCACTAATTTGAGGGAGTTCTTGAGATTTTAAGGTTCTGTATTTTCTTGTATAGCATGAACTTATCAGTCAAAATAATTGTATACTGCCCCACAGTTGCGAACTGATCTTCTGCTTGATTCTTTCCCTTATTTCCTGAAAATGAAGAGCTTAAGGTCATCAGTATTATCTTTGACAGTTTTAGATTAAAGAATATTTACTTTGGATGAGGCAGAATTACTGTTCCCTGAGTTTTCTACAGTTAATCTTGCCATCGTTAATAAACACTAAAAAAAAAAAAAAAAAAAAAAAAAAAAAAAAAAAAAAAGAGAGAGAGAGAAAGAAAACAGTCTGTGATAATGAACATTCATGTTGAACTTAATTTCCAAATCTCTTTCCTCTTCCCTCAGCCTGCTTTGTTCAGGGCTGTAATTTGTAAGAAAGG
This sequence comes from Nettapus auritus, assembly GCA_011076525.1. Classification (NCBI taxonomy): domain Eukaryota; kingdom Metazoa; phylum Chordata; class Aves; order Anseriformes; family Anatidae; genus Nettapus; species Nettapus auritus. The sequence goes on from CM021767.1 coordinate 1,127,564, forward strand.
TGTGCTTTGTTCACGTCCAAGAATCAAGTTTATTCATGTTACATTCAAATCTATTCTTACTTTAGAAGGAAATAGCAGAATAGCAGGTGGGTGTTCACCAGAGCAACAGGGACCTACCTCTGAGGATCTGACCCTTTTAGGTGAGCCACGTCTAACTCTGTCAGTTATCATCACTCAAATGTGCCTTCAGAAACTCTGATCTGTTACCTTCTTCTCTAGGTTCACAGTTTCTGTTGGTGGAGTACAAAGATACATTTTTGTTTTTTTCCCAAACAGAAGAAATGCAAGATAGCTGGCCAGTATTTGTCTGACAGTGTTTTGTAGTATACAAAGAAATGTTCAAGCTTGATATGTGGCTAACTACATGCGCGTTCTGTAGCTGCTGGTGGTGAAATAAGTGTTGAAGCTTGCAGTTACTGTTGTATTTGAAGGTTTTAAAAAGTGTTTGAGATCTTCAAACTGAATGGTTTTCTTTTGCTCAAAGTCATGCAGGCCTGTGTCTGGAGATTCGCTGCTGTAAAATCACTGCTGTGGCAAGGAAGTGGATGTGGGGCGAACACTAAGATGTGTATTAGTTGGTTGTTTACTGCTTCAAGTATCACAGCTGAGCACCCCACCCTTGTTTGAACTTGCATTGTTTCAGATCAATTTTAAGTAGTTTGTTCTCCACGTTGCAGGATGTATTCAAAAGTTAATAGAACCAGAATTATTAGACCATCATTAAGCCCGAAAGCTTGCTGTCAAAGCATGTTATATTATCATTTTCCTCAGAAATAGAGGCCAAGCTACCTTACTTGGATTAGCAGATCTGGTTCTGCTTTCTAGATCTGTAGAGCAGACTGTTGTTAAATTGGCTACTGTTAATATTTTGAAGAGAATTTTTTTCAGGTACCACAATTTCTTTTAAATATTAATATTTTATTATGTTTAATGTTAATATTATTTAATACCACCTTTCAGTTTTGTGGCACAGAATGTAAATATCTGTGCGTGTTACTTGTTAATTTACATTTCTTTTTCATTTAAGTTACACCCACACAGCAGTATGTGGTGGGTCACATACCATCCCATTAGGAAATCTGTGGGTGTTACATAGGAGAAGAAAAAGAAAGAAAGAATGGAAAAATGAGAGAAAGTAGCCAAGACAAGCTAGTTCTTCCTATTCTTTCTTCTGTCTGAACAATTTCCCCACCCCTCCCAAATGGCCAGTATGAACAATTTGCCAAAGTAAGCTTTAATTTAGTCTTTGGACGTAGGCTTTGGTATAAACTCTCAGTTTCCTGTGTTTAATTGATGTCCAAATGTGTTTGATTTTGATTTGTTTTATTTTTTAAGAGAAACTTTAGATGAGGTAGGTTTACGAAGATTTAACTTTGCCTGCATCCAATCTGCATGGCCAAAATCGTGCAAGAAGGACATTGACCACATGTGGTTTGCTTGCACTATTTTCAATGAACATAAGTCAACCAATAATAATCTCAATAGGCTATGTATTAGTGAATTTTCCTTTTTAAAAAACAAAACAAAACACATATCTACTTCCCTTTACAGTTGTATAAGCTTTAAAATTAGAACTGTTGTTTATGTGTATGTATGCCATATGTTTTCAGTTCACAGCAATTGTGCTGCTCAGTAACGCATGGTTGTTTTTAGTGATGATGCCAAGCATCTTAGTGTGTCATGATGCTTACTTAGATACAGAAAGGCTGTAGTCCTAAACAGCCTAAAAACAAAGCCTGTTTTTTCATGTTCCACAGAAGGTGGTTGTTTCTGAATAAGAGAAATAAGAATTAAATAACTACAGACTGCTCATAAAGAGATCCAAGTAGAGATGCTAAATATAGGAGCATGACAAAGGTAGGACTGTGAAAATTAAGGAAGAAGGCAAACTTTACATGTGCACAGAGGAAATATAAAGGAAGATGTGTAAAGCAAATACGGCTGGTAGAAATCTCTACCTTAGAAATGGAAGGAAGGAAGGAGGTATCTTGTACAGACCTCCTTCTTTCGCCTATTCAAGGAGAAGGCTCACTGTGTTTACCCTACAAATCATTTTCAGATCTCTTCTCATTCCTTCCCTAGCATCCTTCTTATTTTTCTTGGCTTGATTCTGGAATGTTTTTGCTCAGATTTCAGATCTTTTTATTGTAGTCTATTCTGCAGTGAAAATAATTAGAGAGCATGCTGTCACATGGCACAGAGAGCTCACAGATTGATTTTATCTGCATTTTTTTTTTTCTATTGTATTTTTATAAGAAAATGGGGCTAATTGTGATAATGTTTTCTGTCTGTGTCTGTTTGCCTGTCCATCTTTTTCCTCCAATTACTTTTCCTAAATGTGACTGAGCTTCAAGAACCGGTAGAAATCTTAGATGTTACGTTTATCAGCCATTAATGTCCAATAAGCTTACTGAAATGACAAACAGGAAGAAGTGAAAGTGCTATTATGAATAGTTCAGCCTTACAAAGATCCAGAGTCAAAGTTCACATCTTATTAAATATTAAAAAATGCATGAGGCTCAATTTCATAAGAAAATACATTTCATTTGTTCTGTTGCTCATGAAACTGTTCATTTGGCTCCTGTAAGCTAACAAAAATATACAATAAATCATGATGGTTCCAAACTCTTCTGAACTTGCGTTTGCCTGACAAGTGGTCACTGTCACTATACAATATGAAATGTAGAAGATGTTCATAGGGTATGTTTCCTGTTACAGTCTTGTAGCAGCTCAAATGATGAAAGCATTCTCACCCTCCTAGCTGTTAACTCTTATTCCTTTGTTGTGAAATACTGTTTCATTTGTTTTTAACAAGGCTTATTTCGTCTGTCTTCCTTAAAGAGCAACTCCAAAAAAACTTGATGGTTGTAACTGCAGGGAGAATAAGCTTTGTCAGAAAAGCTGCCACAGGGACCGTGGAGGACAGAAGTCTTTTGCATGAACTTTGATGTTTGCACTTGCACATTTTGATTTCTCTCTTTCAAAAGAATTATACTGCAGCTTCTTTACAATGGAGTGATTTATGATTTGTGGCCCAGTCCTGCAGATCTTTGTGAACTTTAAACTTATATTCATCTCTCTGTGACAACAGAGGCTAATAGCTCCCAGAAGTATGCAGCGACTTATGCAATAACTTATGCAAAATGTTTTGATTAGTATTTTGTACTTAATATTTCCTGTGTTTGCTTTAGATTTCTTTTTTTCTGCTTCCTCTTCCGCTTGCTTCCTCTTCCGCTTGCTTCCTCTTCCGCTTGCTTCCT